>VZTD01004011.1:951877-1229011 GCA_013397725.1 Rhagologus leucostigma | reverse complement strand
GGGGGGGCGTGTTTCTACATAGTGCAGTTGGTTGGTTGGTTGTTTTGGGGTTTTTCTAAAAAGCAGTATTTAGCTAATTATAGTGAGTTGATTCAGAAAGAAATATTTAATTTTCCAAAATACAAAGCTGAGGACTGAGTGTCTCCAGATCTGTGCTGAGACCTGTATTTATTTGTTAGGGATCTGAAGAAGAGGACTGCGATGCAAGAACTTGATGATGACAGGTTTCCTAAAATTAGTTGAGACTAGAGAAGCAGAGTGGATGGAGACAGACTGATTGGAACCAAATTCAGTATAGACAAGCCTAAGGTAATGTCCTCTGGAAAGAATAAGTATATTCAAAAATTGTCCGTGGTTGTAAATAAGCTGTAGTGGATAAGGAAAGGATACATTATAACTGTGCATATTTACGTAGTTTTACAAAACTTTTGTCAGTGTTTAACAGCTGCATTAGGGCACTAAGACAAAAAAATAAAGGCACACAATTACTGCTGCTTGCTGACTTGGCATAAAATGTTTGCTGTGGCACTTTTTAATATAGATTGATTACTGCAAAGGTCCCACAGTAAGTTCCTTAAGAGAAGCTAACACTGTGCTCATGAAGATTCTGAAAATCTTGAATACTATTGTATCTAGTTTCTACCCGTACCTCTTTTTCACTAGCAAAGATAGAAGCATATATTCAAAAGACAAATCATGGTTTCAAGGTCTCTTTACACTTCTAATACTCAAATCACCTAATACATAGAGCTGCCATTCAACACACTTTCTTTGCAATGGAAGGAAAATAGGAGCATTCATGGAAGGGGTTGACAGCAACAGGTAATTTTGATTTGTTACTTAAACTGTTCTGAGCCATCTTTCCAAAGCTGTTGGATTTTTTTTCAGAAAATCATGTAGGTGAAGCAGGAAGAAAAAACTTCAAAAGAGCCTTTTATTCGGGGTGGGCATTGAAAGCATTATATATTTAGCTATGTTTCAATCAAATTCACTCATTGCCTCTTTTTAATTCAGTAATACAGTGAGGGTTTTCCCTTCCCTTTCCTCTATCAGTCAGAGTTTTTTCTGCAAAGTTGACCATGTTGGTATTCAGGTGGTTTAACTAAGCTTGAAGCAGTGAGTTGATTCCAAGCTGCTCTCTCTTCTTCTACATCCCTGTTTCCTCTTGAGAATGTTTTTATAAGCACCCATTCTAAATAGGGTTCTGTGGCAATGTTTGCTAAGTAGTGCAAATGATTTAGAACAGCTGTTTAGAGAGCAGTTGTTGGAGAATGTCAGCGATTGAAATTCAGACTGAATCTGAGTCTGGTTCCGGTTCCTGGATCTCCGATCTGAATTGTTTATTCAAGGGAACAAGCTGGTTTTTTACACTTTCCCAAGACACAGCACCTCCCTTCATGGTAACTCTCACCACACAACTCATCGTCATGTTGCCACGTCAGCAGTGCACCTTCTATGGGGTGATCAGGCACTGTTCACCCGCCTGTTGGCTTCCGGCTGGCTCCTCTCCGTAGGGGCCTGCCGTGACACCTCCTCCACCCCAGGGTCTGTGCTGCCATGTGCTCCTTTGTGCTGCCACGTGCTTCTTTCCCCATAGGAGTTGACTTGGTGCTTTATATTTCATAATTATTTGTTTCACGCTAACTCCAGTGCTGGGGATTTAATTTTATTTACAACAAAGTAGGTGCACTCCTGAAATGCATTTTCATGTTGGTTTTTATCCAAATCATATTCTCTAAGACTTCTCTGTGATGTCAGCTGACGTGCAGTTGTTGGGGAGTTTCTGCAGAAGCACGCTCCTGATCCCAGCTGCAGTGCGGTATAGATATGCCCTGTGGTATTGTGGAAGTTGTTGTAAGGTGTTCTTCCAGGACAGGGTGGGAAAAAGATCCAAATACATCTTTCCTGGTTGAAGGAAAAAGAATCGAAAGGTGGAGGGGTATCCTTACCCCTCGCTGTGTTGCTCACTGAAGCAGAAACAACAATCCTTTATTTAGAATGTGTCAGTAATTTGCCTTCGACTCAAAATCTCCTTTGCCATTCCTGTATGTTAGTGCATCTGATGTACTGCAGGTCCCAACCACTACATATGTGCTGGACATAGCATCTCCTGGTAAGACTCACCTTTAGAGATAAAATATCAACTCCACAGTGAATGACTTGCAGAAATCTAACGAAAACATTTATACACTCAAGGCATTTATTTTTGTGGCTAGTTGTTCCTAGGAAACCATAATATCATGTAGTGAGTTTCAGCTGTGTGCTTTCAGTTTAGAGCATGGAGTTTACTGAGAATTTTAGATTCAGGAACAATGTTTTCTTCAGCAGATACTCCAAATGATGGTTGACCCCATAAATTAACTCTGGGACTACACCAGCATACCTCCCTGCCTCAAATATCTGGAGTGTGTGGATATTGTTCATTATACTGGAATTTGATTGTAACTTAAAAGATGTAGTTGGAGTATACTTACTTTTCAGACATCATGACCTGGCTTCTCAGATTCCCCAGAAGGCTTTCTGCGTAGTTCTGATTCAGTGTGTGTTTATCTACAACCAATTCAAGCAAAGCTCCTTTGCAGGATTATGGCTGCATCCATTAAAGGTTAGGGAATTCCTAAAAGTGAGCTGAAAGTCTAAGAGAGGACAGTGAAATGGCATCCTCGGGAACTGACCTGCATCTAAATGTTCTGGGAACCATAAGTTATCAAAGTAAATGTTTTCTTATCCTTGGTTAGGGCCATCATGATCCTGACAACAGTATAGCAGTAAATACTGCTGATGAAAGTGTGTTCTTTCAGCAGTCCAGCTTGGTTAGATTTACGTTCAGTACAACAGATGGATCTTTCACCATTTTGATCTGTGCATTTAAGCTCCTAGATGCTGCCTACTCATTTGTTTATGACTGATGGACTGCTGCACAGAGAGAAACAGTCTAGCAAGCTGGCATAGGAAGTCTAGCGGAAAAGGGTTTTTGTTCAGGAAATATATTATCTGTTCTTGACAGGAAAACAAAACTCCTCTTTCTGCTGTATTGGACTGTCTAATTTCCTTTAAACTATTTGCTGTGTTCATTCTTTCTGGTTAAATTTGACAGTAGCTGCAAGAAGAATGTCAATGTATTGGGTAGTCAAAAGCCTTGGAAGGACCCAGACATCTCTCATCTTTTCAGAAGTCCATTACGTAGTGGGACTTTACTGTTGGCATCAGCCAGTTTTGGGGAAAATGCTGCAGCAAAACTGTAATCATATATGACTTAAATTTATCTGCTTAAAGCTTTGGTGCTTTGGTTTGGGCTTTTTTAGCTCACTAGGCTGTGGAAGAAGACTTGTTAAATATTGAATTCCCAACCAAGCTTTTTATCACATAGTCCTGTCCAGATGACAGCCGAAGTAATAGAAAATCTGTTTATTGTCACAAAAGATTCTGCACTGATTCTCACTGTCTTTTCTGTTATTCTGTTGGTTGTGCTAATGGTCATATTGTGGAAAGTTTGGCAGGTAAGTATTTATTCTGTGTCAATAAGAAATCATTTTACCTGCAACAGTCCCATATTATTATGGAAATGGAAGATTCACTGATCATTTCACTTTTAGGCAGCAGCCTTGGTGTCACAATTATTTTATATAAAACCAAATGCCAACCTCCTGCACAGGTACAGTAAACAGTTTAACACCTGGTGAGATGTTTTGCCACTGTTGTAAACTGCTGTCACAGAACACCATGACTGAAGATGAGATTATCCACTACAGGAATGGTCTCGTGCTGCCTGTGGACATAAAATTAAGCACTGAGCTTAGTGTCTGTTGTGCTGTCGTGCTCTCAGCACTCCAACATGGCTGTGAGACGGAAACAGAGCAAATCTGTGCCACACCAGAAGGCTCGATCAGTTCCAGATGTGCTACATTTGCTGTATCTGCAAGACGGAATGTCAAGGCAAGAGTTCCAGAACCAAAATCCTTAAAAGTTATTAAATGTTTGGGAGTAACAGCATGCTTGTAAAGCTTGGCTTATAAAGCCTATGATAAGCATGGTCTTAGCCTCATTCATATAGCTGACATGAGCAGTCAGTCACACAGCTGAGTGTGGTGGTGGCATAAGGTAAGCCATCTGCTTCCTCAGTACAATAATGTAAAGATAGTATGAGTCTAATTTGAGGGGTTACTGGATTAACCCTCGCATTTGGGAAATAATAGCTCATGGCAGAGAAAGGTAGTACCAGATCTCTCGTGTCCTAAACCATTCTGAAACCAGATGCTCACAGTTCAGGTGGGGACTTCAGGTTGTGCAAAGCACAGGCAAGGTGCTGCGTGGACAGTGTCACTTGTCCCACATGCTATTGTATCTATGACTCTGCAATTGCTCCAATTTCAGTTTGGTGTGACTTTATTGTCATCCATCAATGTAAAGTGATGGTCACATGCTGATAAAGTTAATGAAACTTCTGTTTGAAACACTGGATGTATGTTCTCTACTGTCTTTGGTGAAAAGTTGTTTCCTGATGTCCCAGGATTTACAGAAAGAAATTGTTAAGCCAAGTAAGATGAAATTTACCAAAACAAGGCTACTCTCTGGCATTATCCAGAGTTTCTGGTGTAGGTGATTTCTGGCGTCATTCACTCTGTTTACCTTCTTGCTTCCTCCCCTAAGCCACATCCCTCTCTGAGTAAAGCTAAATCTGTATGTTGAGTGTTGTGAGACTGACTTTTTATTGTGACTGGAAACAGTTCTTCAAATATATTTCAAGAGTCTCTTCATGGTGTTTGCTGAATGAATAACAAAGATTTCAGTAAGTGCCCCTTGAGTATTTAAGCCAAGAAAGATCTATGAGTGGGTTGGGGCATGCTCTGCCCACGCTTGCTCCTTCATGGCCTGTCTGGCAGATGTTCCTACAGCAAGAATGGGAAAAAGAGCAATTTTCTCCTTAGGCTTGTAGGCCAAATGTAAACTGCAAGTAGCAGTGTGGCATCCATTATTTTTAGGCAGCCCTCATGAACTTTCTGTTAGTGACATCACTGTTTGCACACCCCCAAGGTTGAAACTGTGTGGATATTCAGGGGGGAAAAGCACTGGATGTGAACGACTAAACCCATTTGTGTCTCAGAGCTAATGCCTTTGCTATGCATGCACGTTGGCACATGAGGAAGAAGGGCCTTGCTGGTTGGGAGAGGATTGCTGCTGCCACCATTGAGACAACTGATCCAAACTGTGGGACTCTTGCCTTACATCCACCAACATGAGCCCCCCTAGACAGAAACTGAGAAGTGGATGAATTTTGCTGTGTGCACCACATGAGTGCTGCAGGTTGTGTAGTGTTGGTGTGACCTGCTGGGTACGTATGATTTTGGTGTTTAATAACCATTGCCAAAATGGCCCAAGGATGTGCTGGGATTCTGAAGATCTCAAATATCTTATGAGGAAAAGCTGAAAGAGTTGGGCTTGTTCAGCCTTGTGAATAGATGTCTGAGAGGGAGCCTCATCAATCTCTGTAAGTATCTGCAGGAAGGGATGTCAAGAGGATGGAGCCAGGCATCCAGTCACACCATTCTTCTTGGTAGTGCCCAGCAATAGGACAAGAAGAAATGGGCAGAAACTGGAACACTGGAAATTCCACCTGAACACGAGGAAGAACTTCTTTACTGTGCAGGTGCACTGGAACAGATTGCCCAGACGTGTTGTAGTCTCTCTCACTGGAGATGTTCCAGAACCATCTGGACACAGTCATGTGCCATGTGCTCTGGGATGACCCTGCTTGAGCAGGGAGGTTGGAGGAGCTGACCCATTCTGGTCCCTACCAACCTGACCCATTCTGTGATGCTGTAAATTGAGATATGTTGCTGACTTGAATGTGGGTTGTTCTGGCTCCCCTGAGGATGAAATGTGCTTTTTCGGGTGCCTTATATCTAATGGGCCTGATTCCTACAGAGATATTGTTAAAATAGACTTCAGAGTTCAGTGTTACATAGCATAACAACAAAATTGAAGTGATGAGCATTGCTGCTGTTTTAATCCACTTTGCTTATCAGCATCACACACTGGCAGGAGTAGAAACTCTACTTTTTTTTCTTCTTTAAGCCAACCAAGTTCTGACTCAAAGGACTTCGCTCTACTTTCTGCTTGCCTTTGAGGTGATGGATTAGCTGAAGTGTGAGTGTTGTCTTTGTGGCTTATGAGGATATTTCAGTACATCATGAGTGGTTTGTCAAGGGAAATCTCTGGGCGGCCAGAGAAGATGGATGCTTCAGGGTTTTGGGGAGGATGTTTTACCTCTCTTCAGTTAAAAAATCATGTACTTGCAGATGAGAATTAAATAAATAGAGAGTATTGAATATTCCCTATCAGCTTCATTTAATGTTTTGCTACAGCTTCCTAGAAAACAGCAAAATGTGCATCAGCAAGGCCATTTTGGTATATTGTTTTTAATCTGATTTGAGTCTTTGTTATCTGCCTTGCAGTTTTCTGTTCCTTTATTACTTTCTCTGCAAAAAGAGTTTTTGCTCTTTGGTTAAGCAAAGAAAATCTAAAGACATGTTTTACTTCTTATTTCTTTGTTGCATTTGAGCAGGATCCGTAACTTTGAGCAGGATGCTTTGCCTCAGTTTCCTCACTATAAATGAGGCGTAGGAGACTTCATTACACAGATACTGGGAGGCTAAACTAATATTTACCAAGCATTTTAAGGCTTCTAGTTGAAGATGCCCTCATTTGGCTCTGAGTTGTAGTATTTCTCCTGAAGTGCTCTTTTGGTGATGCTTGTGGTATAAGTAAACATAGTGAAAAGTGCTGAAGGGGCAGGCAGTGCAGTATAGAGTAATAAATGCATTTAGTGAAAGCATCCAAATTGTGTGCTTCGCAGACACCTGTAGGCTGTTGATTTCTACTTTGATACTCTTTGTTGTGCTGCAAAATGCCCGAAAATGTCCCAAAAGAAACTTACACCATAGGCTCTACTGCAGCTTCTCAATCTTTGTCTCCTTCTTGCAGTGTAGAACACAAGGGCCTCTCCAAGGATCTGATATCAAAAGAAAGGTAATTCTACTACAGGGAGGGGGAAAAGTAATTACTAAATTTCCTGAATAGTAAACAGTTTGAGTTGGCCTTTGGGGTTCTATTTAGGGAGCTGGTCCCTCTGTTCTTGGTCCTTGCACTGCTGGTGGGTATCTCGAGGATGGGACACCCCTGCCTGCTGTTGTTGCAGGCCTCTCCCCGCTCCCCTCCTCGAAACTAGCGGCCAGTGGAGAGAACTGGGAAGGTGCCGGGGAGGGTGTCGCAGGAGCGAAGCGGCGGCGGGGGAGTGTTGCTCGGGCTCCGTGGGCGGGAAGGAGCTTCCCCAGCGCGGGGGGAGCCGCGGGGTTCCTGCGGGCGGGGGGCGCAGTGCGCGGCGGCGGGCGCNCCCATCCCAGCACAGCGCCCTGCTGCTCCCCGGCCCGGCGCGGCGCTCCCCATCCCAGCACAGCGCCCTGCTGCTCCCCGGCCCGGCGCGGCGCTCCCCATCCCAGCACAGCGCCCTGCTTCTTCGTGGCACGGGGCCGGGAACTGTTTTTGCCTGTGTCCTGCTGCCCTGACCGGGACGAAGGAGCGGACTCCGAGCTCCGCGGGTTCAAGGAGGCTTTCAAAGCTCAGAGCCCGGCTCAGCCCGTATAGCGGGGTGAGTGCGGGAGTATCCCATGAGCTCTGTGCTGCGGCTCCGGGCACGGGCTGGGCTGAGTCCTCCCGTAAGCCTCTGGGCACTCACCTCGTCCTCCCAAAGGTTAAAAGAAAGCAGGACGCCCGCCGAGGGCCTTTCTGCGCCCCTTAGCCTCTCTCTCCCTCCCTCTGGAACGATGCTTGCTTACTGCACGGAGCACAGCCCCAGCCCTGAAGGCTATCCTGGCATCTCCGCATCCTGGAGGGCTCTTTTCCTCAAGCAGATTTCAGGGCAGAAGCAGGGGCAGCCCCTGCTCCACTTTCGGGGTACTGAAGCCCTGCAGGGAAAAGGAGGCTGGCTCGGTCCGTCCCTTTCCCAACGGTTATTCCCCAGCTCTTTCCCTCAAGAGAGCCGTAGGCTGGGGATGATTTCAGTGGCCGAGTGGTTTAAAAGCACACGTGAGGGGACTGTGCAGGGGCGATCAGATCTGCTCATTGGGGATTATTTACTAAGCGCTCCCCGCTTCCCTTAACGCGGAAGATACGAGACGAGCCGAAGGCTGGCCCGAGCGGTCACCTCCGTAACGTGGGGAAAGAGGGAGAAGCGTGCTAACGATGGCCGGGAAAACTTTATTTATTTTGTGTTCGATAGTCGGCAATAGGAGCGACAGGGCAAAATACACCTGATTGCTGCTAACTGGAGAGAGAACAGAATGAACGCACCGGCAGATAAAGACGTCTGCCTGCCGTGTTTTGTCGCAGTACGAGCTCCAATACACGACCTTTTCCTCTTTCTTTGCTTTATTCGTTCCCCGCTACCTCTGCGGGGGCTAGCTACGGATGCCTCCGAAGTAACGGCAGAGACGTGGGGTTTGGAAAGCCGTGTCTGATCCTGGCCGTGTATCCCAACCTTGAGCCTCTCTCAGACTTGTAGTGCGATGTTAAAGCTCTCGTTGGCCCTGCATCGCCTCGCCTCCGCAAGTCTCCAGACGCCGGCGTGTCAGGAGAGGTGATGGACGAGAGGGGCGAGGCCGGAGCCCCTCGCCTCTGCTGTCCTCCTTGGGCCCCAAGCCCGTGGATGGGCAGAATTACACGCCTCTCTGTTCGCATTCAGGGGCTTTCGGGGAGGGCTTAAAGCGAGGCAATGATCGTCTTCATCCTGTTACGGGCAAAGCAAGTGTGTTTTGCTGAGGCAGGGAATAAATCTGTGAGTTCCCGAGCACCCCGTCATGTGTTATTGCCCACAGTTTGAGCACTTGGGGATTAGCCAGAGGCAAAACTCCAGGTTCACGTGGAAATGCCCCGGAGACAACGTGCGTGGGGCAAGCGGGGGATACAATAGGGGCGGGCTGCAGTGCTCGCTCTTTTCAAGCATCTCCGCGGGGAAAACTGCAGCAATTTCCATATAACGAAAACCAAGTTAGGAGGGAAAAGAAAATAGAAACAGTTAGTGAATGAGTTGGCACGTTTCGAGAAATGAAGCCTTGCGCGTCCGGCACCGTTCCGTGAAGGGTGCAGCGCTGGTTGCCGTAGATAAATCCCGCTGCTCATTTTCATTCTTCTCTCGGCAAAGCCTGGCGAGTCCCGCCGATCGCCTCGCGTTTTCTTCGGAGGCTCCGTGTGCTGGAGCCTGCGGCAGTGTCGAGGGCGGGTAGCGCATCACTGCGGCATCTCGGAGCAGCCGATCTCTCTCCCTGCCCCCACGGTGCTCACCCCGAGCGGGGGAGTCTCCTCTCTCGTCTTCTCCCGAGGTCCCAGGGATCAGCCCCGCCGTGTGTCTTTTCAACCTCTTTTATTCCAGGCGGCTGAGGCTCATACATCACCTCCAGTGGTTCTCGTAGTGCCTCGCAAACTCTCACCTGGCGTTGTTGTGTCCGAAATAAATTTTCTAAACAAGCATTTGCCTCCCAAATACGGATATAATCTTCACGGGCTTTCTTTTTAATGACTTCCATTGGATCGATGCGGCAAAGCTCTTTATCTTACAGCGCAATACAGAACGTGGCGTTGTACGCATATGGTTTAGTTTTTTCCCTCTGATTCTTGCGAGCTGGGCAGCTTTGAGCCGGGAAAGGCGTATTTACACATATTTGATTCCTTGCACATTATAATACACTGCAACAGTATAGGATGGTGTGGGAGATGTGGCTGGGCAGAGTAAACTAAGTCTAGGCAAATGCACTTTTGAAGCCGATTCGAAGAAGTGAGTCTATGCTTAAGACAGAGCTAAAAATGCCCTGGACATTTTATTGCTTTTGCTGAAAACAGGCTAAACACGGAACGATCAATTGCCATGGTAAACGGATCAAGAATAAGAGTTAAGATCAAGTGTGCGGGGGGAAATATATAAAGAAAAAAAAAAGATAGAAGGAAGGTATGTGTAGAGCCTCTTATACGGGAGGATGCGTGCAGAGCCAGGAGTTCTGTGGGCGTGGGTCTGGTGTGCAGCGCGTACCCTTCAGCGGTGAAGGCAGAGGGCGAGCGAGGGGGGAAATTGTCTGGCAGCCTGCCCGCAGCCATCTCCAGGTACGGCCTCCTCCGAGCCCTGGTGGAGCCAGGGACTCCCCGCCTGGGGAGGCGTTTTTGGGAACCCCGCGGCCGACACAAATCGGCGCCGCCGGGTCCCTGCAAACTTCCCCTCTTTCCCGGCCCCGGGAAAGCAGCGGGGCTGCCTGGGCTCCTCGCGCTGCTCCCGAAACTTATCCCAGCTTGTAGCCTGCACCCAGGGGCTCCTGCCTGCCTCTCACGCCGCGTGTGTCGCTGTGTGCGTGTTATGTGTGTGTGTGTGTGGGAGCGTCCTCTGTGTGTGTGTGGAAGCGCTGGGCTGCCGTGTCCGTGCCTGCTTTCTGTTTGAAGGCATCCAGAAGCGTTGTCTCTGGTGTCCACACGACCCGCTGGCAAAGCAGAGGGGGTGAGTATGAGCCCCTGGTTGTGACCCCTCTTTCTGCCGTGTCTGAGCTGCCAGGCCGTCTAGTCTGGAGTGTGATCTTTATCTTCGGCTGAGAAAGAACAGTTTACTCCGCGTTCTCCTTCTTCCTCTAAACTTGACAGGGAAGTGTAGGTGCAGTTTTGTTTCAGTCAAAGCGGTGCCTGCAAAAGCGATGTATACTTCCATCTAAACAAATAAATCCGAGTGAACTCCATTCTCAGAACTGTGCCACCCCTTTCCAGGCTGAACTCAAGCTCCTTTTCTAACTTGCAAAATCTGTTCGTGTCCCTGCCTGACAGTATGTCCAGCTCTCTGTCCGTCTACCTACCTTTGGGGTTGGCCTTTCTGGGAGAGGCAACCCAGGTCGGATTATCAAGTATATATCCAGTCCTGTTCAGTTTGTTTGGGGTGAGTTTGCCCTCAACTCTCCCTCTCCCCCGGATTCGATCTTATTTGAGTAATTAGACAAGGGAAGTCTCATCACCCTCCTGAGCACCTAGGGTCCCCAAACCAAAACCCAATCACAGTATTTAAAATTTAGAGAGTTTGTCTCAAGAAAATATATTTGTATTTATATACACGAACACAGACCCATAAAAGGCTCTCTAGCTGCGCCAGCGTGTAAACGAGGTGTCAACCCCGATTATGTGAAAAGAGGTAACATTGATCTCCTAGGTATATTTGAAATAGGTTACCTGTTTATTGTTGCTTGGTTTGTTGTGTGGGATTTTTTTCTCCGGAAATAAACATGAACTGATTTCTGAAATCGTTTTTCCCGCTGGGGTTTCCCCCTATTCTGTGATTTGTATCTGCCGCTGCAAATGGGAGATGAACAATTTCGAAATCTGGGATCAGGATTAGAGGACCAGAAGAGTTAATGCCTAGTTCTGTTTCCAGACACACATGTTTTGGAATATGGCAATACGCTGAAGAAAAGGTACTCTCCGAAAGGACGAGCCTCTCGGCGTTTAGCCGAAAAACAGTGTAGGAGGGAAACGGCAGCTACGGAGATCCCGACCCCGAAAAGTTTGTTCTGTAGCTCTTTAAAATGATTATTTGTAGGGAGTGCGCGAAGACTGGAGGGGTCGAGCTCTTACTGCAGTTCCGCACGGGTTTACGGCCGCCAACCGTAGAGGACGGTGCTGTGTAGCTCCCAAGAGCTGGTGACACACCAGGTTTTCACGCTTCGTGTGGTGCCGCCGAGGTGTCTTCTCTTCAGCGAGGTTTTGGGGCTTGTGCTCCGTGACGGTCTCTCGGGGAGAGGGAAGTGCTTGCTAAATTTTTTTTCCAGGGTCGACGTTAAAACGAAAATGCGGCCTTTGAAGCGTCGCTTTTAAGCCGCGCCGTGCAGACCTGGAAACCAATTCGCCAGGGATCAGTCGTGAAACCTAAAGAGGGGATGGGGAGCCTGCAAATCTTTGCAGCCGCAAAGAGAATTAATCGCATAACGCCGGCTAGACGGCGTCCGCCCGAGCCTTGAGTTTAAAAATCAAAAGAGGGAGTAAAAACTCGATGCGAAAACCAGAGAAGATGCAGCTACAATAAAAACGGGTCAGTAAAGCCTACACTGCACAGGCCGACCCCGCATGCCCGGTGTCAGGGCGGAGGGGGAAGGTGTGACCCAAAGGTGTCAGATCTGCCGGCGGGGCCTTCGCCGGGGTCCCCCGGACAGGGGAGGGGACGGGCGAGGCCGCGGCCACGAAGCGGAACTGAGACTCGCTCAGCTCCACCGCGGGTGCAGCAGGCATTGCGAGGGGAAGGATCGCCTGCAGACCTGCAGCTGAAGGCCCAGAGCCCCTGCCCCGGCCGTGCTCTGCTTTTTCGGTCCTGCTGACCCAGCTCGGCCTTTTTAGCTGCTGGAGGGGAAACGCGGGGCTTCTCTTTCCCGAGCAGACGACAAAGAGCTGCTATTTCTCTTCCGCGGTTCCTTGGGTGATTCCTTCTCCCTCTTTGCTTTCTTGCACTTGTCTATTAACTTTAAAAACTTGGCGAAGTTTTCTGATCCCGGGGCTCCAGATACATCTCCTGACACGCAAGAGTCGCGGTCGGCTTTTTCCCTTTCGCAGGAAACTGCCCTGCCAAAGGGGGTTTCTTCCCTGCTCCAAGTTCAAAGGCACAGTCCTGAAGTAGTTAAGGGGGCAAAAGGGACAAGTGTGGGGGAGGCACGGGGTCAGGAGCGCAGGGTCGAAGCCATTAGAGCCTCCGTCTCTGCGGGCTTGCCCTTTACGGCCTCAGCATTTCGCTGCGGGCACCGTCCCCACGCATGGGACCGAGGGGCTTGAGGGACACGGCGTGGGGAAGGGAAATATCCTGGTTCTCTTTGGAAACACTAAAGAGATGTCACTGAGGGCCACTGAGCGCCCAAAGAAGTGACCCCGGCGGGGAGCGGGGCTTGAGGAGAGCGTGGTTTTCCCACCCGCTCTGCTCCCTTCTTGGGAGCTACATTCCCTAAGGTACCGGGGCAGGCATATCCTACTAATAAACAGAATAATAATTTCTCTGCCACTCCCGGTACCTGCTTCTCTCCGTCCGCTACATCCCCTGTCAGCCCGAGGGTGTCTGCTGGTGAAATCTTCCCTCGCCGCCGCCCTCTGCTCCTTCCCTGCAAGTTATTGGGTTACACTCAGCTGCTGTGTTATACGGGGCATGGGCTGTGTTGTTAGAAACCTCTATAAAAGAATAAAGACTTAGTGGCGGCCCGCGTCTGAAACTCGTTTACCTACACGTTATAACACAGTCCGCAGACTCCGTTTAGAAGCGACCGGATTTGGGCTTGTAGAAAGACGAGTCTCCCACTATTTCTATTTGATCGGAAGAATAAAGCCGTGTAAGGTGTTTCCTGTCTACTTGAGATTTTGTGCGGCACTTTAGGCAGGTTATTTCTTTGGAAAACAGCCATGGAGCCCATTGTCTTTATCTGATGCTTGAAAGATTGGGGAGGAGAGGAAGAAGAAGAATCATTGTTAAAAAACACTTTGAAGTTGTGCAACTGTTGCTGCTCCAATTTTTTTCTCCAGTTTCCAGATGCACCAGGAATCGTTACTTTGATCTCACAAAGCAGCAATTTATATTTTTTAATTTTTAAAAAAAGTGGTTGGGGAACTCAAAGCGTAATAGCAAACATGCCGGGGATGAGGTCATCGGGCCGCGCGGTGAGGCCCGGGAGGCGGGAGAGAGCGAGAGCCGAGAGCACAGGAATGAGGCGGCGGGGAAGGACGGGGCTTTCTCTCCGGACGAGCCTGGTTGCCGGAACATCTGCTCAGGGCTAATCTTACATCCCCGCTCGTTCACAAGGGAGAAGTCTGCCAGTGCGCAAGGGGCTGACTGAGCCTGCGATGGGACCCTCCCTTTTATGCGCTTGCCCGGGGCTGGCGGAGGGGCGCGATGCCGCGGAGAGAGGTGCACACACGTCAGGTTGCAAGGAGCCCAGGAGCTATTAAAAACCGCGGCTGGGACCGTGGCGAGGGCCATGACACGGCTTGGCAAATGGCCCCTACCCAATTTCGTCAGAGCAGGGGGGGGATCACAGGATCATATAATATACTGAGTTGAAAGGGACTCGCGAGGATCATCGAAGTCCAACTCCTGGCCCTGCACAGGACAGCCCCGTGAATCACACCATGTGCCTGAGGGCGTTTTCCAAACGCTTCTTGAACTCTGTCAGGCTGGGTGCTGTGACCATTTCCACAGGGACCCTGTTCCAGTGCCCAACCACCCTCTGGGTGAAGAACTTCTTCCTAATATTCAACCTAAATCTACCCTGACAGACCTTCAGGCCATTCCGTCGGGTCCTGTCACTGGTCACCAGAGAGAAGGGATCAGTGTCTGCCTCTCCGATATGTGACAGCCCTCTGCTTTCACTGGTGCACGGGCAACCCTCTTTGAGCTTTCCTCAAAAATTAGTTGCCCCGTATGAGCCTCGCGTCTCTTGCAACGCTCCCAGCTCAGGGATACGATGCGTAGGCTGGAGTTACCAAAGCCAACCTGACCCGTTGCCTGAGCCCACCGGGGCGGCTCTCTCTCGTCTGCTTCCTCCTTGCCCGGAGAAGCCTGGACTGGCATCCCTGTCCCCAGGGTCGCGGCCACGGCCCGGCCCGTGGTGATGGCGGGGACAGCGCTAAGACCGGCCGGACGGGAGCAGCAGGCTGACAGCTGCCTCCCTCGGGCCGCCCCCTCCCTGACCGAGCCACAGCCACCTGCCTAATGGCTTGGCTCCCGGGAGAGACCCACCCGCGCGGAGGTCAGGAGTTTATTTTGCTAAGGAAAATCAAATGGGAGGAAGGATAAGGGGAGTGTGTTTGTGTGGTGGACCCGAGAGACACTGACCCATCACTCTCCCACTGGAAACACAGGCCCGTGTTAAATCGGCGGCGTTGACTGCTGGTGATTGTCTTGCTGGGCAATCACTGCCGCTGCCTGGCTTTTCCATTCCAAAGATACGGACCCTGATCAGCCTGCTGACCCTACAGACCACGCAAAGTGGGAAGTGGCTCTTTGGGGAGCTCGTCGTACCCAGTGGGGATGTTTGCAGATCTCCCCGGATGCCCGCGCTGGAGGGAGCTCGACCCGGGCTCTGCTTCTGCCGTGCCTGGCGGCGCCCCGGTCGGATTGCGCGGAGGATGCGCCCTTCTCCCTCCGCGCGGGTGGAAACGGCTCCGCAGCAGCCGCATGCGAGCAGGATTTCCTTGTAAGGCCGCCCGGACCCACGCGAGCCACTGGCAACAGAAGACTGGCTCTGATCCCGCTGCTGCCAAGGGGCGAGACGGCTCCAGCCGGGCGCTGGCGAGAGGGCCCAGGCAGCGGGTGAGACACGTCCCCACGGGGTGGCTCCCCGAGTGGGCTGGCGTGTCACCCCCCCGGGCGGCCCCGGGAGCGGAGGCTCCGGTGCTGCCGCAGTCCCCGCTCCCCTGCGTGGTGCGGGCTGCTCGCTGCCCCCTCCGCTGTTGGGACGGCTGCGGGGAGAGCAGCACACGCCAGCGGGAAGGAGAGGTGCCCGTGGGGGACAGGAGACCTGCCGGCTGGCGGCCAGGCACACGGCCGCCCCCCACTGCAGCCTGAGGGCGGGGAAATCTGTGGTCTCCAGGGTAGGGGGCAGCCCCGTACTGCTAGAAGTGACCCTCCCCTGGGAAATGGGACCGAGGTAACTCGAGGGTGAGGCGGTGGGATCTGTCGCGACCGTTCAAAGCTCTTATTTTTAAAAGGGAAGAAATGCGGGGGGAGGAGGAAGAAGCGACAGAAATGAGATGCTGACACTGAGGAGTCGCAGGGAGACATCAACAATCGGTGCCTATAGACCACATCAAAGTACTGCAGAGCAACAATAAAATGCCTTGAAATACTTCTTAATGCAATGTTTGCATTGGGCAAGTCCACAGATGACGCCGAATTTGCCATCACAAGAGAAAGAAAGCAGCAGATGAGGTTTAACCAACATTTCTCTGAAACCCGACTATAGAGGGAAAAGAGAGGAAGGGAGAGGGAGAGATTTTTATAATCCTGAAAGGCAAGAGGAGAAACCACATCAACGCAAAGTGAGTAAAATGCGGCAGGGCAGGATTACCAAGGCACAGGGGAATCTTAACAAATAGGCCAATGTGTCACAAAACATCTGTAAAGAAGAAAACTTCCAGTCAGGATTGCTACGGAGGCACTTTTGACTAAGAGGCTATTGCTCGGCCCTGCTATTTTAGAAGAGGCCATACTTGTCCCCCTTGCGCCCCCATTCCCCGGGCGATATGGGAGCACCCACAACCTGAGTTTTGTCCCGATAGTTGGAGAGCTTTTCTGGACGGCACGCCTCTCACACGGGTGGTGAAGAAGGAAAACGGGGGCGAATGTGTGTGCTGGCAAGGGGAAAGCCTCCGAGTTCCGGTCAGTCTCTGCCAAACAAGCAGTCACACTCAGATGAGCGCTTAATTGCTATTGTGTTTTTGTTTTCCAAAGGCAGAACTCCTATTCCCCGAGCGCGGCTGCAGTGTGGCACAGGCTGGCTTTGTCTGGTTGCTGTGCGGCCGCTCTCGTCATGCTGGCCCCGCCTGACAGCAGCCCAAAGCCAGGAGTACCTATTTAGCTGCCTGCCACCCACGCACGAGAAAACGGCTGGATGCAGGCGGCTGAACACCCCTCTGAACACCCTGCAGCAACTCTCCCTCCCTCGCTGACTGCTCATTCCTGAGGAGATGAAGCCCCGATCTGTGCTGAACTGTCAGATCCCACTGTCAATTTGCTGTGTTGCCTTCCCCCGTGGGCGAGCTGCTGTCCCCTCTGAATTTGGCTCTCCCACCTCACCCGCTGGCCGGTCGTGCCAGGCGAGAGCCGGCGCCTGCTGCCGGCACTGTTTTTCCCTAAACCGGAGCCCGTCGCGGCTGAGCTTCCTGTGCAGGTTTCACACGGAGCCTCCCGGTTGCTGCGCCCACGCCGGGCAGCCTCGGGAAGTGCTGCCGGGGCTGCCTGCCCTGGGGCCGGCCGGCCGGGGGGCTCCGCTCTTCCCTGCTGCGGAGAAGTCCCTGCGCTTCGGCCCCCGCGGACAGGAGCTGGCTGCTGCCCACCGCCCGCCTCAAAATATTGTTCTGCGGGAGCCTGAAAGGCGGCAACTGGGGCCCTCGGGCTCCTCCTCCGAGTATGCCACACGCCGCTTCTTGCCCCGGGGCGGCTCCATGCCCGCTGCGCCAGGGGCGCGCCGAGGCCGAGCACAGGGCAGGGAGAGAGGCCCTGCGGCGAGGGAAGCACCGCACACGCTGCCGGGCTCGCTGCTGCGTGGTCGCGTCTCCCCAGAGGATGGAGAGAGACGACACTTTCACTTATAGAATCGTAATAGAACGTGACCCAGGCAGAAATGCGGCCGGCACCGAGACGGGAGCGGGGGGATATTTGTAGGTTTCCGCGGCTTTGCGGGGAATTAGCGGGGTGGGCTGTGGGGAGCCGAGAAAGCTGCGCTGAGGGAGGGATAAAGGTTCAGCTGGATCAGGGGATATCCCACGGTGTAATCGCTCGTCGCCCTCAGTTCGATTCCAAGGTTTCTATCTTTCAGGCGGGAGAAATCGCTGCGAGGCGTTCAGGTCGCACGGCAAGAAAAGGGACCACAGATACCAGGAGAAATTCCTCCCGCCAGCCCAAAATTTCGTCCTGAGAGAGCCCAGTCCCCAGCAGCTTTCTGGTTACTAGAAACTAATAAAAACAGTATTAGAAGCTAATAAAAGCTTGCTTAATAATAAATCTGGGTAAATTCCGGGCGCAGAGCAAGAGCGGGCGAGGTTTGAGATGCAGAAAAGGAGCCCGGGTCGGGGTCCGGTGGGTCATGACCATTTTCGAGGGGCTTGGAGCCGCGTGTCTGGCGTGCCTGCCTTACATAGCACTTTCACGTGGGTCAAAATAAGCCGTGTTTGATGTTCCCGGGTTGTGCCATGAACACATCTCGTGAGGAGGCCGGGGACCACTCTCCTGCTTCTGTAGTGGTGCCTAGCGTTGATAGCACGGAGGGATAAATTTCTGTTTTCCGTAGAGGGAGGATTACATCCAGCGGCCACAGATCTTTTGAATAGTCCCACTAAAGTCTGCTTCGTTTTAGGTTCGGCCCTAAACAGGATTGTTTACAGTATAGCACATCATGTATGAGGTAGGAGAGCGCAGAGACGTCTCTTGGTTCAAAGAGCTGTGCCTTGAAGAGAAAAAAATTTCCCCTTATATTTATTTTTTTGACCGAACACACATTGAAATGCTGTGCGCATTGCTGCTTTCCTCCCTGGAAAAGTGGGCTTTAGATGCCGTCTCGGTAACAAGGGGCTGGTTGTCCGCCTGCAGCGCCCGTATGGGAACTATTGTGCACAAGACCCACAGCGTTTTCTGGGGAACACCACTTTTTCGGCATGTGTGAGACCTGCGGACAAGAGCGGGACAAGGGGCAACGTAGCTGCCGGGTAGGTCCTGCCTGGACCCGGGGGAGGTTAAAGCACGCTTGGCTTCTCCCTCTCCTCCTCGCCGGCGGCAGCTCAGGCTGAGACGGCTGCAAGGTACCGCAGGCCGCGTGTGCCCTGATCTCTCCACTCATCGCACTCGGTCCTGTGTGTTTGGGAGCCGAGGGTTGCATTTGGGCTGGAAAAAATAATCCAACAAAAAAGGAAATAAATCCCCAAAAGTCAACTCCCTCAAACTATCCCAAATTATAATAGCAGCAATTATCTGCGGAGAAGCAGCTCTTCAACGCGCTGCTGGGTAAATGCTGTTTGCTACCGGCGTGAAACCGATTTCTTTTTCTTTCCAGACAAAAAGGTAGTCAGGCTCCCTGCTGAGAACAGTCACCTTTCAGACTAAAATCTCCCCGCCGGGACTCGCGCGTGGGCTGCCCCACGCCTGGTCCTGGCCCGGCTTTCCCGGTGCTCCTCGTATTCCTACGGCCACGAGTCGTGGGGTCATGAGGGAGGCATAGACGTCCCGATCTGGAGTCGGAACCATAGGAGTGCTGAGCCACGGCAGAGCTGAGCCGCTCGGCCTCCGGGAGATGCTTGGCGAGCGACCTTCTCGGGACCAGCTCTTGTGCCCTGACTGACAGTGGACCTTGTCCTGGAGTTTGTCTAGATACAGCCTCCCTGCCGTCTTTTCCCCGCTGCTCCCGAGGTCTCCTAACCCTCTAGACCTCCGAAATTCCTTCAGGGTGGTTTATGCATTGTGGAAAAAAACCCCAAAATCAGGCAACGAACAAACAAAAAACCCAACCCAGACCCATGAACCGCTTTGAGATCTCTCTCTGTCCCGTCTCGCCGGCTAACACCGTACCGGAGTCCACCTGCAAACAGGGGCAGTGGCAGGAAGAAGGAGGCCCCGAGGAAACCTCAGCGACCCACTGCAGACGAGGCCGGAGGAGCGCGCAGGGGGGCAGCGGAGCCCAGGAGCCCAGCTCCACCTTCTCCTCGGCACCACCACCCTGTGTGAGCGACTTCGGCTGGCTTTGCCACCTCTTCTCGGGGATGTGAGTGTGTGTGCGTGCAAATAAAGTTGTCAGGAAGGTAATGTGGCGGGTGGCAAACTGTGGACAGGCTGGCATGGCTGATCAGACACCTCTGTCCCTCACTCTCGGAGCCGAGCGGTGCGCAGGGGTTTTTTTTGGGAGGGGGGTCGGGTCAGCCCTGCTTTCCGGTGGTCTTGCCAGCCTCTGCCCTCTTTGGAGCTGCCTCTTGCCTCTCGCCATCCGAGAGCTGCAGCCACGAGGATTCACCTGTCAGCAGAGACTTCAGCACAAGTCAGGGAGAAAATCTGCAGAAGAGGGAGGAAAAAAAAATATCTCATAAAAAAGCGGGTGGCAGGAGCAGCCGGGATTGGGTCCAGGGCGCCCGTGGGTGTGAAGCCGAGTGTCCCGGGCGGGCGCGCCCCCAGGCTGTGCCCGGGGGCTGCAGCGCACAGGGAGCGTGGAGCAGACCAGCCCGCCCGCGTGTATCCGCGGGTTTCACGAGAGCTTGAAAGCTGCAGAAACTCCGCGAGCCTGCTGACAAGCAGGCAAAGCGGGTCCGTAGTCTGCAAATGAAGAGAGAGATCATCTAGTCCCCCGCTTATCGTTCCGGGTTGTTCTGAAGTTTGGCGTGGTAAATACAAAATGCATGGCTTTTAATCCTGCCTGTGTTGTTCCAAGTCAGTAGCTGAGAAGGCAGAAGGGTCTCTAGCCGGGACTTTGGTCTTTGTTTGCGAGGGGAACCTGCTTTGTGTGAATTATTCATCATAATTGCCCATTTCCAAACAGCTCCGCCGGGAGGCTCCGAAATGCAGTCAGGTCTGACTGGTGCCTGCGGAAAAGCGACGCCCGGAGCTGGTGGAAGTTCAGGGACAAATTTAAGTTCCCGATTCTCCTCCCCACCGGGAACATCGGAGCCGGGATGGGGCTGAATGGGGGGAGAGGCCCGGGGACAAGGGACATTTTGTTGTCTTAAGCCCAGGAAACGTGCCGATGTGTTACTGCTCTGCCTGGTCTCCTCCTGCCGCCCCGAAAACGGGAGAGACAAAAATAATATACGCGCCGAAACAAACGGGAGAGAATTCCTGGTAAAATGGAGGGAAAGTAGTGGCTGTTTTTTATAGTCCAAGTGTATAATCGGATTTTTTTCTGTCCTGATAGAAAGCAGATAAATTTAGGAAGGGAGAGCTAAGAGAATAATTACAGGGTGAAGGTAGTTAAATTTTATTTCGAGTCCCAAAGGCAAAACCTGACATTTTATTGCAAACATCTGGAAGGCTTAAGAGACTGGCATGGTGTTTGTTTAAACACTAATAGAGATTTTTATTCTGTAAAACACAAACAAAGCCCATTTAAAAACACTTGAGACTGTAAATATTTTGCGGTGGTTCAATTCTCAAAGCCTGAGAAAACCGGGAAAAGGGGAGGGGGAACGAATCGACAGCATAATAGGGGTATAATTATGAATTAGTTAATATACGCAACAATACCGTTTGTGCAGACCATAAAAATAAATTGCAGGCGTATTTTTTTCCCCGGTCACAATAACTGACCCCGCGCAGCACGGGAACATCACCTCGCTCGTGTTTCCAAGCGGCAACTTGTGCTTGCATAAAACTTGCCTCTTACTAGAGAGCCAGCCTCGAAATCCTCCGATCCGTTAAAAGATAATCGACGCTGTATTAAAGCCCAGTAAATCACTCGCTCACGTTATCAGACAGCCTTCAGCCCGCACCCGCTGACTGGTCTTAACATTGTTTTCAATTACTAACTTTTAAAAAAAGAGAAATAATAATAAATCCACGAGCTAGGTCTGGACGAAGGACCTTCGGAAAGGTTTTCCTTGCTATGGAGCAGGGTTTGAAATTGGCCCAGCCCCTGCAAACAGCACATCTGGACAGCACTCCCGCCCAGCAGCCGGCTCCCCTTATTTCTCTTTTTTCCCCAAATATTTCCATACATAAACAAATATTTTTCAGGCTCGCTCTGCGACAACTGGAAAGCAGAAGTGAATGATTTCTTTATAAACCCCGAGGCCTGGCCCTGCGACCCTTGCTCCTGCCACTTTATTCCAGGGAGCAGTTTCCTGGATTTAATGGGAGCTACCCCTGCGAGTAAGAGTCTGGAATAAAGACCAGGCAAAGGGATGCATTCATCTCTGGCGGCCGGGGGTCGGAGTCGGATCTGAATCCAGATTAAGGCCAGGCCTCTGGCAGACTCGAGGTTTACACCGCTCGCCGAGGGGAGAGGGGACCCTGGCCTCAGTGCCGCTGCGGCTGAGAGGAGCCCCGGGGTCCGGGTGCCGGCGGCGCAGCGCGGATGCGTTTTGCTCAGTCAGATTTTGGTGCCAAGACTCAACCGAAATCCCATTCCCCGGCTCGGGGAGAGGCGGTTTTCTCTGGGTGAGCTTTCTCAGCGCAGGGGGCAGCGAACCCTGCGACGGGCAGCGTTGGCTTTGTCCCCCCCGCCCGCCTCATCCCTCCCCTTTCCCCCGGCACATCCAGTGGGGCCGCAAGGTCGCTGCAGGGTCTGCCCTCTCTCTCCGCTCGCACGGCGGAGCAGCAATGCCTTTGTGTTTACCGCTTTTGCACCGCCCGGCGCGGACGGGCAGAGGGAGGGCGAGCTGTCCTAAACCTCCCCGGCACCAGGATAGGGCCAGGGAGGAGGGAGAGGAGCAATCGCCGCGGCCGTGAATCCCCGCGGTGCCGGGAGCGGTGTCCGAGACCGCGGGGAGCTGCTCTCCCGCCCCTGGCTAAAGGGTCTGTTCCCTGGGGTTTGACAATTAGGGGCCGTATTGGCTTGGAAACTGCGCTGTGTTTCTTGTCGTTCCTGCAGAGGCTGTGTTCGGCTGCCAGAGCCGGGCGCGGAGTGCTCGGACACAGCTCGCAGACCTCGGGTGGCACAGGAGAGCGCCCCAAGGTAAGAGACCCAAAAGGGGTCGGGGCTGCTTTAAGCTGTCCACCAGTAAAACCACACTTAGTGCTGTGGAAAACGCATTTCTGAGTTCTTACATCAGTTCCCAAAATTCGTTTTAATCGCCCTGCCTTTCCAGCACCATTTCTTTTCACTAAAACGCTATAAGTAATCCACTGTTTTCTTGGGCTCTTTGGCTAAAATCTCCCTCCAGCTTCTTTAAAAGCCTTCCTCGGTGTCTGCCTCCCAGGCAAGTGTTTCCGAGGCTTTCGGAAAGAGGGAAAAGGTTTGTTTTGGTGGAGTTTTATTTTTTTTGTGTGTGTGTTTTTTTTGTTTGTTTCTTTGTTGATTTGATTTTTTTGTTTGTTTGTTTGTTTGGTTTGGTTTGTTTTTTTTTTTCTTTTTGAGACATTCCTTCTCCTGGGGAAGGACACACAGCCGGAGGACCCGCTGGAAACACATGTGCCCTCCTCAGAGTCCCCTCTGCTGCTGTCGGCTTCCTCCAAGTTCCTGCTTCGGTCGCTCCCTTCTTGTTGCTACTCTCGTCCCGGCACGGCTCCCCGCGGAGCAGGAGAGCGGGCAGTGCCGGGGTGGGGAATACACGACATCCCGTGTGGCAGCGCCGCTGTGCCCGTCGCTGAGCCCGCGGAGAGTGACCTGTCAAGGAGGTGTACTAGAGGGGAGGGGAAAGGAGCGACGGGGAGGGGGATGAGGGGTGTAGGGCGGGTGACGGAGACATACAAAACTTACTCCTCGGCCTAGATAACAGGGCTTAGCTTTTCCGGATTTGCCGAAGAAATGGCTTCTTTCCCGCTTTTCATCTGAAATCCGTTTCCGTGCGTGTGAACCTCGGCGGGCGCCTTAGGCCGGGGAGAGAGGGCTGAAGGGCTCCGCCGCACCACGCTGACATGGGCACCGTGGATTCACTCTGGGAGCAAAAGGAAGTGTCTTTCCCCCCTACACTCCCACATGAGCCCCTTTCACTTGTTTCCAGCCCCACAGGAAAAAATCGTCTACGAAAAATCTCATTGTCCCCCAGCACTGCCCTAAGCAGCTCTGCACCTTCGGTGAGCAGGGGAGAAACAACGAACAGAAAATAATCCCTTCCTGAAAATTTGTGTGTCTCTTTACCCGCTTTTCCGCCGCGGCTCGGTCCGTGCTAATCCCGTCCCATACTTTATAATTATTTATATTTTATTTTGAACTTGTATAACCCCCGTGGCTTTCCGCGCTGTATTTTCCCTATACAGTGTTTCTCTTGACTTCACTTATTTTTCCGGGGTCCCACCAGCTAATGAAAACACACGCTTCTGTCACCTTCTCAGAAGTAGCCCTTGTAGCTTTTCACTGCCAGCCCCTCCGCGCCACGCGTGACCGAGGGGCGTGGGAGCAGCTGCGGACCCGCCTCAGCCGGGTGGATGTCAGGGCAGAGTGAACAAGGGAGCAGAAATAAAATGCTGAATATTATCTAAGCAAGCAGCCGGGATCTGTACCTAGCGGCTTTGTTTTCGCTATAGCTAGGGTGACAAAAAGAAGCGGGAAAGAAGAAAAAATTATCTATATATATATATATATAAACCTTCCCGAAGAGAAGGCGCTCCCCGTGTCCGGGGGTGTCTGGGTCTCCCTGCCAGCCCACGCAGCCCGCTCAGTCCCGCTGCTCCACGGACACGCATCGTTTTGAAGTGAAATTTCAACCCCCTCGAGACGTTCCTTCTGCTTCTGTCAAACACCGATTCCGCCGGCAAGGGCAAGTAATACATGGCGTAAATGAAGTTTTAAAAACACCCTCTCATCCGGCACCGCTGGGTGGTAAAGCACCTCTGGGGTACTTCGCGTGGGGATTAGCCAGCAGCAGCGTTCGGGAAACCTGGGTGCGGCGGAGAGAAGTGCGGGAGTTGTTACCTCTCTGTGTTTAGAGTTATGGGTTTCCTACTGGCTCCCCGTTCTTCAAACAGTTAATTCTCCCGGCCGGTGTTCCAGGACTCAGATGGCCAAAATTCCTCTCCCTCAAGCCCGAGTCTCCCTCCCCTCCCTATTGGGTCGCAGCTTTTGGGTCTCTCCCGAGCTCTCCCTCCTATTGGCCGGGGACATTTTTTTTCCCTTTTTTTTTTTTTCCTTGACAGGCGCACGCAGCCTGCCTAACTCTTGGAGAAAAAAAAATTCCCAGAAGTTTGGATCAATCAGAGAGAGACAGAAGGAAAGGGGAGAAGAAAAAAAAAAAAAAAGAAATCCAGCCTGCAGCCCCTCTGAGCAAGTGCTGGGACCTGGGCTGAGCACACCCTCCTGGCTCTGCCTGCGGAGTATCTGCAGCCTCATGTAGTGCCTTCAGGAGACTGAGGGCTGGTTCTTCTGGGGGTGCAGCTGGGGAGGGGTGGGGGGGAGAAAGAGGCAAGAGGCTCTGCCTCTGGTCCCCGAGCTGTGCGCTCCCAGCCACTGGTCGCTCCTCTGCCCAAGGGTCTGGGCTGGGGGATAAGATGAGTGAGAGGCGAAGATCGGCGGTGGCCCTCAGCTCCCGAGCACACGCTTTCTCGGTAGAAGCCTTGATCGGGACAAATAAAAAGAGGAAACTGCGAGACTGGGAGGACAAGGGGCTGGATTTGTCCATGGAAAGCCTCAGCCCCAATGGCCAGCTGGGGGACAATGAAGACCCGACTCAGTGCCTGGACCTCAACCCCGGTTAGTGCGACTCCTTTCTCTTCGGGACCCCCCGTCCTGCCCCGCTCCCTCCCAGCCGCTCGCCCTGAATCTTGCCGGGAGCTGCCCGCCCGGCAGCGCGTCCCGGAAAACGCCCGAGACTGGGACCACAGAAAAAAAGAAGCGGGAATTTTGCAGAGATGTATTGGGGTTTTTGTTTTGTTTTGTTTTGTTTTGCTTTCAGTTTACGGGGACTTTCTCTTACTCGCTGTGTCTCTTCCCCCCTCCCCTAGCTCCATGATCTCCCGTGAGGAACGGCGTGTCCCCTCTGCTTCCTCTTTCTCCCACTCTCCTTCCTCTCCGTGCCTGTCGATCGCGATAGTCCTTCCCAGGTGTCTCGGGACACGCGTTTCGTTTTGCCCCAGAGTTTCCCGAGCCCCGATCGTGGAGTTGCCGGGTGGGTCGGGGGCAAAGGAGTGGGGTGCAAGATGCACCCCTCTCCTCTTTTCCGAGATACCCGCCAACCCGCGTGTCTCCCCCGCGGAGACAACGCCGCCCTAGGCGGAGGTTTCGGTGCAGGAGAATTATGTTGGCATCCAGGATCAGCGCTGCTCCAAGGCGAGGGTCGCCGGCTCCTCGGAGCGATGGGGACCCGCTATATACCCCGCAGCTCGGGATCCTTCCCCCGGGATCGGACCCGCCGGGTCCCGGCGGCGCGGCCTCGCTCCGCTCCTGGGGCGGAGCTCACAAGCCGCAGCGGAGGCGCGGGGGTCGCGAAGGGGAACCTACCCTCTCCGGAGGGAAAACGCTCCCGGCAGGGAAAAGGAGCTCAGAGGGCAAGGGGCACTCCGAGGAGCCCGGCCCCGCTCCCGAGCCTGGCACTTCCCGGGAGCCGCGGCGTACGGAGCAGCCCCGGGCCCGCGGCCCCAAGGCCGGCGGAACGGGGTTAGGGGAGAGGGAGCACAACGCTTCCGTCCTGGTGTCTGTACTTTTAATTTTAAACTCTCGTTTACTTATTTTTATTTAAAAGGGATCCAGTAGCTCGCAGCTATCATTTGGCCCAAGCCGAACCCTCGGTCTCCTCTTGTTCCCCCGGCCGTTTCTCTCCGGCCTAAAACGACGGTGCCGCAAACGCAGCCGCGGCCCCGCCACAATCCCGAGGGTGAAAACGCGCTGGGCCCCGCTTCCCGAGCTGCCCCCGCGCCCTTCTCGCCGCCCCCACGCCCGCTCCCCAGGGCCTTAACAAGGGACGGAGGGAGCGGCCCCGCTCTCACAATTATAGTGTGGAGAGAAAGCGAATTTTAGGTGATTTCTGTTTGCTTTTAATGTTCGGATGGGGCAAAAAGGTCAAACAATTTCTTGGCGCAACCCCTAAGAAAAAAGGCAGAAATATCCTTCACTCCTGCCAAGCCCATTCCGCTGCACTTGAAACAGCAAACACCTTTTAAAATTTGTTTTTATTTATTTTGCCTGACGTTCTCTGAGCTATCAATAAGCATAAGCTGCCCGAAACTCAGAGTAAAAAAAACCAAAACAACCAAACCAAAAAAACAAAACAAAAAAACAAAAGCGGGGGGGAAAAAGAGAGAGAAAAAATTACAGATCGAGGTATTAAAAATATTTGCTGTAAAAAAAGAAAATTTAAAGTATTTTTGAAGTGATCTAAAGACCATGAAGATCTTGCCTCTCTATGCTCTCAAGGAACCGCATTTCAATTTGCTTTTAACAGCAGCAGCCTTCCCCGATGCGGATCCTAAGGAGAAGTAGGTAAAATCTGCTGCCAGGGTCGTTTCTGTCAGCGGAGGGACTGGCATAAAGGAGAGGGGACAGCAGCGATCAACCAGTCAAAAAATAGTTTACAGTTTCAGAGGCTTCCCCGTTCAAAAGAATAAATATCCGACCAAAGACAAAAATCTGCTTTCTAATAACAGAGTGTATCTGTGCATCAGTCTTCTTTATTTTGGAACCGTTTTTCATAAATTTTTTAGCCGCAATGGGATATATTTTTGTACGGTATAAAAGTTTAATTTGCCCATTTCTCCGTGCATTCGAATCGGAAAATTGGAAAACTCTCCCTGCGCGAGATTGGAGAGCGGGAGAGAACGGCTGCTAATGCCTGAAACCTCAGAGAGTAAACGTGATGTTTTTCATAAAGCAAAGGAAATCAAGAACAGTTTGAGAAATCATTTTTAGGAGGTTGATAGACTTTAAATAAAGTCCGCGACTGTAATTTGCACAGTCACTTCATTAAACCTAATTCCTCCGCGGTGTACTTTTGCTGCTGGGTGAAAA
Organism: Rhagologus leucostigma; assembly: GCA_013397725.1. Classification (NCBI taxonomy): domain Eukaryota; kingdom Metazoa; phylum Chordata; class Aves; order Passeriformes; genus Rhagologus; species Rhagologus leucostigma. The sequence continues at coordinate 1,201,673 of VZTD01004011.1, read as the reverse complement.
TTGATTAGCGGCTCTATAATGACCACCAAATTCCATCTTTACAAGACCTAATTAAGAACAAACTTTACACCTAACGTATTTTAAACTTGCCAAATCTCCAGCGATATAGCAAAAAAGAAAAAATTAGCAAAGGGGATTTTTATAGCGTCCCAAAGGTTCAACACTCAAAGCCGCTGCCCCCGAGTAGCGACGGGCTGTTCCTTCTGCTGGCGGTATTGCCTGTACAGGGGTGCTTGCGGAGAGGCCGCAAGCAGTGCAGTACGCGCCGGGAAATTATATCTTGATTTTCGTGGCATAACGTAAATCGGTCTAGCCCCATTTATCGATCTTTTCGCTTAAATTGCCTCTATTTCAGCGCGGGAGGGTCTGAAAACCATTCACTGCGGGAAACTAAACGCGGCCACTAGTAGAGTAAGGCTTCGCTTTCCTTTTCCCGGATCTTTTCCGTGCAGGCGGGTATGAAGATTTCTCTCCCACGCGCGGGAAACGGGGTGAGGGGCGGAGGCGGCGGGGCGGCCCCTCTTCGCTGTCCGCGTCGGTGCGAATCGGTGCTGGACGTGCACAAACTCAGCCTTCGAGAGTGCCTGGGAGGTAGCGTTTCTTGTTTCCCCGTTTTGGCGGAACCCCTGACCCCTTACGTGCCATCTTACAGCCGTGCCCAAGCTCTTCGGCCATGATAATGGCGAGACCATGTCTCCCCGAGAGACCTCCCCGCCCTCCGGGGCCGCATCTTCCTGGGACAAGCGAGGTGGAAGGCTGGGAGGTGGCGGTTCGGGGTGTGGCGTGGGCAAAGGTGAGAAAAGTAAGCGGATAAATCCCCCAGGTTTGTAAAAATTATCTCCCGAGCATCCGAGTTATTTATGTCTCTGCCATGAATCCCGTCGCCAGAGTTAATGTGCTTTTTTTACGAGACTCATTTAAAAAGGGGATAAATCTGGCTTTTAATCACGTGCGGGTTCAATCGCGAAGTTGTGAAAAGGAATTCGGGATTACAGCGGCTCTCACCTTCTCTCCCCCACCCCGTGCACTCGGGGCGCGCCGCGCGTGAGGCCGCGGCCGGGCCGGGGGAGGCAGAGCTCGCCCAGGGGCTCCGGGAAGCCTCCTCCGCGGCTCCGCCGCCGCCCACGGCCGCGCTCCCCGCATCCTCCCCCGGCACTCAGTTCTCGCCGCCGAGAGGCCAAAGGAGGAGGAGGAGGAGGAGGGTGGCGGGACGCCCCTCTGTCCCCTTGGCAGGTTCGGTTTCAGAGGGCAGCAAAACAATGGGCTCGGATGTCTTCTGGGTATTTATAGATTTAACCTGAACAGCGGAAAGGTCACGGGGGCCCCAGGCGTTGCCTCCCTTGATGTATATATTGTTTACCGTCGTTTACGGCGGTGGCATTGGTCGGCCCAGCCCTTCGCCACTCCAAGGGCGGCGCAGGGACAAACCGAGGCAGAGCCGAGCTCCTTTCCTCGTCGAAAGTTCAAGACTTCTTTATTTTTTTTTGGAGTGGGTGGAACGTGTTACCGTGGACGCGTTTGCCTTCACAGAAACACGGCTGCTGCTTTAGGCGGTCAGGGTCTCTTCACGGCGAGACGAGCACAGGCGCTTCAGAGGCAGAACAAAACGGTGCGGCGGCTAAATAGATAGACTTTTTCGGCTTTGGGACCGTCCTTTTCCTCACAAAGAAACACACAAGCGATTTTGTAAACGAATTTTTCTGCCAGTGCAGTCCTTGTATCACACGTCCATCCCACCGGTATTTTCGGTTGCACATATTAGAAGTGCACCTATCGGTTAAAAAACCCCCCAAACCACCCGAAAACAAACAAACAACCCCCAAACAACAAATTAAACAAAAGAAAACAAGGCATTGTTGAGAGTTTAATTATTCGTTCCCTGTGTTTATCTGAATCTACACTGGCGAACTACTGCGAGCCTCTGCAAAGAGAGAAAAAACACGGCACACACTTTAAGACCCACAATGTGTTTATTACTTATGCTTATCCGTAAGACTAAGATCCCGGAGTTTGACAAAGCCTTCGGTGGCTGACAAGAGTAAAACCTTCATCTCTTTTAGCGGGGCGTGTTGTTCTCCTGTGTCTCCCGGGAGGTTGCATCGATATCCATCCCAACCCCGCTCCGCCACTGGGTTCCTACTCCTCCTTGCCCACGGGCAAACCCCCTCCGCCGGCGGGCGTGTGGGAGCCACCCAGCCCGCCCACCCTCCGGAGAGGTTAAGAGATTTTAAGAGCAGGAGAAAATGCGACTGACCCTTCTCGATTTTTTTTTTTTTTTTCAATACCCTTGCTTCTGAATGCTTATATTGATGCATTCCGTTCTTTGAGCAGTGGCTGTTAAACCCGTAAAAAGGGAGTGACTTAATTCGGTTTCTCACTTCAGCTTTTGTTTGAGTGCTCGGTGGATGGGGCTAGGATTTCAAGAGCCGGCAGAGCACTTTTTCTCGTCTCTCCCCCGAGGTAGAGCACATGGGTGTACATCGTCCTTAGCATGGTCCTTGAGGCTCGCAGATGAGCAATGCTCTGTGACAACGAGATGTAAGGCAGAGAGTCAGCTTTGCCTTTGCCTTGGGACTGAGAGTTACTGACGAGAAGTTTTTCTAACGAATTTGTGTGTGACTGGGATCGTATGAATTCATTCCACCTGTTGGATCATCAGTTTGCCTCTTTAAGACGGGATACGGAGCTCAGATCCCTTGTGTACACGGTGGAAGGAAACGCGAAAATCTGCTCCGCCTAATACCTCTGTTCCCCCCATACTCCAGCAGCAGAGCTAAAGCTCGCATCTTTCCCAGAGGAGACAATTGCAGGAGGCAGATGGAGCTGTCCAGATGAGAGCCAGGAGAGCCGAGCCTTGTGGGGGCTTGGGAAAGGGTTGTCTTAGTCAAGTTCATACAACTCTGACCTTGGAGCCCGAGGAGACAGAGAGCGAGAAGGATTTGTCCCTGTGGTAATATGCGTCTTACTGAATTGGGGAACTCCTGCTGATGGCTTTGTGAAACTCCTCCTGCGGGGAGGTGAATTACTCAGGCTGTATTAAGAGGGCAGGTAATAGAATAGTAGAGATAAACCTTACAGAGCAGCAGAGCATTAGAAAAAGCGCAGCGTGTTCAAGCAATTTCTTTCTTTCTTTTATATGTATTTTAAATCTGCAGCATTTTTCATACAGGTTTATTCCATCTGCTGGTAAGGGGAAAGTTGCTGTTTTAAAAGATGTTTCTTGTCTTTGACAAGAACTTTGGGAGAATCCAAAAAGCTTCTGTTACAAGCAAAAGTCAAGTAATTCCTTACAAACCATCAATCACTTCTCCCTCCTCCCATTTGGGACTGAGCGCTTATATCAAATATCAGCCCCGCTAGCCTCTCCTCAAGCAGAAGCGTCCTGCTTTATCCGTATCTGTCTTTAAGGAAAACTGATGCTTTTTTCAGATGGAAAAGTTGAAAGATGCCTTCCAAGAGCTCTGCATTCAGGAAAGAGCATTTGCATTGTTTTACAACACAGTCGGTGCCATTTGAGTCACTTCTATTCACGCAGATCACTGTTCCTATTGTAATCCCTTGGATTCCTGAATGAATCTTCACTTCCAGTCTTAGGTCTTCAAAGATCAAAACTTTTATTTTTTCCAGTTTCTTTTTCCTGCGCTCTGATCTAGACTAATAAGGTTACAATAGTTTAAATAATGCACTAAAATCAGTATGAGAGCACTGAAAATTTCCTGAATATATTGAGACAGGACCAGATGGCATTTACATTGTCCTTTTTGTACAATTAGTAAAATCCATCCAAGTGTGAGTTAAATCACACCTAGTGTCCATATTGAGATCTGTAGTTTACACTGGTGGCACAAAATCAAATTCAGTGAAAGAAACTTAAATTTTCTAAACCTGACAAGGTTTCAGAGGTCAACAGAGTTTCCCAGAGAGGCTGAGCGTGCTAGTGCCTGCTGATGGAGTTACAGGATTTTATGCTAACTCTTAGTTCTCTGACACCCTCCTAAATAGTACAACTACTTTGCAGTTATGGGATGGGACGTTCTGTTTGAATCCTGACAGGAAAGGCATCGTGGATATACACACGTACGGGCAGTGTCTGTCAGCCTGGGAGCTGTGTGGCTCCATTGGGAAGAGCAGCAGTGGGCACCTGGGTGTAGGGAAAATGCAGGCAAGTGGGATCTTCCCAGTTCTCCAGTTCCTAATACTGCCCAGGGCAGCTCTGCATAGCAGGACATGGAAAGATTTTGCTTCTATAGCTTTTTATTCGAACTACAGTTTCCTTAAGTAGAGAGTACTGTGCAGCAGTTCTGAGAAATTTTTGTTTCCAGAGGGGAAAAAAACCCTGAAGGTGTAGCTCTCTGCTGCTTATTTCCAATGCCATTGGAAATAGGTTACAATTGCAACCTTCACGCCTGTGAAACATCTGCTGTCTCAAAATACAACCCCATTGCATTTCCTGTGTTAAAAGCTGTAGTGTGCTCAGCTGAGAAGTGCTAGTGAAAGATAACATAGTGGTATGGTAAAATTAAATTGAAATATCTTTAAAAGCAGATTAAGAACTTTTAAAACTGAGAAGAAATGTGTGCCAATTGAAATTCTAGTAGCCATTTGCATCCTGGGGGCGTCTTTTAATTGCACATTCTTCAAGGTCAGAAAACAATGAATCAGTAAATCAATCCAAGAAGTGATAAAAGCACTTGTTACAATAATATTTACAATATTATTTTCGTATACCCTTTGCTTAATTGAGCTATTGATCTGAGAGTATTGTGAAGATGGTGAAAGGCTTGTCTGAGTCAGACCCCTGTGGCAGTGGGTTGTCCAGTGTCTGCTGTGTGTTTGCAAATGCAGTCTTGCAGCTGTCAGAGGGAAGGATTCACCTAGCAAGTGGCTTAGGCCAGCGCATACTGATTCACAGCAATGGAGGAAGTCTGAGGAGGATTTTCATTTCGGGACTCAGCGGACAAAAAAAAGGTGAAGATGGTGAGGATTTAATTAGATTTAGCTTAGTAAAAGCTATTTTTTTTTTTTTTTAATTTTATGGAGAAGCAGGAAAGCTTAGGCTTTGGCCAGACTTTAAGTATTTATTTTTGTGTCATCAAACTATCTAATGTTTTTAAGTTGTGCAACCATTTTAGACATAGATCCGAAGCCTCCTTGTTTCAATTAATTAAAAAAGTAGTTTTAAAATAAATCATAGAATGAATCAGAAAATAAAGAATAAGGCATTTTTATTGATATAATATTCAAATCAACCATTTGGACACTCAAAACTGCTTCCCAATTCTTCTTTTTCTAAAAGTCAAAGTTCTTTGGCAAATTCTGCAGGATTTAATGAAGTTTTCATTTCTTCTAAGATGGATTTTCTTGGTAAATTTTATATATACACACACACACACACACACATATATATATAAAAATTAAAAAAGAAGTTCAGCTAAACTCTTGCATGAGAGAACTCAGTCCCTGTCATAGCAGATGGCTTCACTTCACTGCCACTGCACCTGTTCATTGTTCTCAAGGCTTTTGCTTTTTGGGAAAGAAATCTTCCAGTATTGTTAAATGGACATTTTCAGCTATGTCCACATGTGTAGCTCTTGGAAAGGAGCTTGGGAAGAAATTATTGCCAACCACCTTTAAAAGAACCAATTTAGAGTTTCTAAAGAGTACTTAACCAACTGGTTAAAAGCTGACACAAATCATATTAATAATCAGCACATTTATATGAATGCAGCCACAGCAAAAATTGTTTCAAAATCAGTGGGCCAGGGCACACAGAATAGTTATGAATGGCTTACAGTTCTTTGACTTCACTCGGGGACTGGATGCACTCTTGGCTAACACTGACATTTTTCCATGACCAATGAATTAACAAACCCAAGCTTCAGCTTTTAGGAGCTCCAGGAAATAGAGAACTCCCTGCTCAGAAATCTCCCCCAAAACCAAGGAGAAAATTGAAGACACCAGAGTGACTTTGCTTTTAATAAGAGTGAAGAATTGTGCATCATTGACTTTTTAAGAAGCTGCACTAGTAGTAGCAGTATCCCTAAATAGATGCCAGAAGTGCTGCTTTCTTATGATACCAACATCTGTGTGAATGCCTATGCAGAGAAAATAATTCCAGTGAGAACATTTTATAACATTTAGAAATGTATGGTGCATATGATGTGTAGGTTAGGGAGGCTTTAAAAATAGGTTCTTCTTGGTTTACCCCTGAAATGCCTGTAGATCTGTTCTGTAAGCCTGAGTTTGCTGAGGAAGAAGGGACCTTGGGGATACAGGGAGAAATTCACAGATAGACTCTTTTTTTTCACCTAATTGTCGCACTGGATTTTCCTCAGTACTGCTCTAAGAATCCTATTGAAAGGTCGGTTATTAAATGTTCGTAGGTGTTATTGTAAACACGTTTAATAATTTTTACAAGAATCACATTCTTTGATGAAGAAATTATCCCCGTTCTGCCCTGTCAGCACCCTCTTTCAGCTTTGCACTTTGCACAGAAAAAATGCAAATGAATTTTAATTGTGCTTTAAGCAGCCTTTCTCACCAGGATGAAAAAATAGTAGAAGAAGACGTGTTGAGTATTCCCTTATACCCTCTCAGACTTAATGGAAACACTCCCACTGGCTTTTTTAAAAAGCAAACTTCAGCCTTGAGGTCGTGCTGGACTTTGCTGCTGCCTTAACTTGTAATTAAATACCACGCAAGAACTGGGATTGGCAATACCAAATTTTTAGCTGATGTATCCTAGCATGAAGCCTGTGTGGAAGCACACTGCTAAAAGAGGGCCTGATTCTTTGACATGCCACTTCAAAAGACTATATGGTGCTGATTTTCAAGGCTGCAACTTCTGTGATCTTATTTTCAGTGGTGTTAGGAATGTGTAATCGCCATGGAGATCTTAACCTCTCCTTTGATTTCTGCTCTGAGATACCCTAAATAGGCAGTGATAGCCAGGAAGCAGCCTCCTCCTCAGCACAACAGTCGGGACTGGAATAATTTCGACTTATGTAGTAGGATTCCTTTGTCATTTTCTGGAATACCATGTCAGTCTGCACGAGTTAAATAATCACGACAATGAGGTTAATACCTGGGTGATCATTTTATGCCATAGCTGGATCCTGTTTGCTCTTCAGATTTAGTGCAAATACCTGATAGTGTGAAAACAACCAGGTTGGATCTGATGCAGGTTTCTGGATTATTCCTGTCTTCGGAATTTTTAAGTGCTCTTGCCATTTAATTGTGTAATACAGTAATACAGTGCTCCATACAAGGCAACGAGGCTGTTATTTTTACCCTGAGAAGTTATTTTTTTGCTTCATAAAGCTTAATCTTTTTATGTCAGAAGGTTGTAGCAAGCTATGAAAATGTAGAATCCAGCCCATGACTGTGGGTGCCTAATGGTTTTTATTTTGCTCTAGAATTTAAAAGATAAATAGAAGATTTATTATTGTAGGATTTGAGGGTTTCCTGTGCCAAGCTCTTTGGAGCAAATAAAAAAAGTCTTCATTTACCATCAAACAAGCCTAGCAAAGTCTCCATCTGCCTAGTGGCAAGCCAGTCACATTATTCACTTCGATGCTGGGGAGTGTTAGCCACACAAACTGTAACATCACAGTGCTCTTATGCAGGTCCCTGCAACGCTGACAGAGCTGCAGAAAGCCCACACTGCCCCATTAGAGACTGCTTGGATTATTCTGTACAGCGTAATTCTGTTTACTCCCTAACTCAGGAAATTGTGCCTGAGCTGGGGAAAGGGAGGGCAGCTGGGGAAGTGCCTAGCAGTGTGCCGTTACAGAAACGGACAATAATTAATAGCTTTTGTGAAAATACAGACGTATAATGCAACTTCAGGAAAAAAAAGAACAACCTCAGTCTGCTTCTCAGAATGAAAGATTTGATTGTGAATTGGCTGGTTATTAGGAGCGTTTCAAGACTGTTTGCTCAAGTTACATTAAGGTGCTGAGCATCATTTATCCAGGGTAATGCTGGAATAATTGATTTAGAAAAAAATGAAAAGAGGTCGGCCTGAGCACATACAGGGCACACAAGAAAGTAATCCAGTATGGTTACAGCCTTCCACGGAGAAGCAGTTCGGCCCCAAGGGGGATGGAAAATGTCTGGGGCATTTTTTGCCCCTGTTCTGTTGCAATGTCAGATGCCCTGCTCCTGGTTGTGCTCTCAGACACCCGCAGGACTGGAATGTCCGTAGGCTTCTGTAGGTGCTGACTTGTCTTCAGGCCGAGAAATTATAGAAAAATAGCAAATCAAGAATAATTGTGCTGTAGCTTAGCTGGATGAGGACTGGGCGTCCTGTATCCTTCTGAGGGGCTCACTTGGCAGGGACAAGGGACGCAATCACTTGGCAGGGACAAGAGACGCAATGCACCGGGGAATGAACCTAGTCACCGTTGTATTCGTGTTGAGTCACATGTGTACATTATCCTCCTGGGAATGAAATGATGGTGAAATCAGGAAGAGATGAGTTAATAGTGGCAAAGGAGTAGAAAACCAGAAAACTGATAGAAAATCAGAGAGAAGGATCACTGTTGGGAAGGAAGGGGAGAATGAGGTGGGAAAGTGAGAGGTTCGGGCCTTCATTTCCTATCCACTGGCTGCTCTCAGCATGAGAAGAAATTAGAAACTATTTTCAGACTTTCTCCCAGCATCTGGGTACCTTCCTGTGTTGTTCTTTTTTTTTTTTCCAGAATAATGAATAGCATGGTTCCTATACATGAAATATACTGTTCAAAATGGTTTCTGACGACAACTTAGGACACTATATGAGTAAATGTAATAATTTGTTTTCATTTAGATATGTAAGACAGAAGAAAGAGAAAACCTCTCGATTAAGCAGAAGCTTTCATGAAAAAGAGCAGGGTTTCTTCCCATGGTCTTTGTTCTCCATGGTTTAATGTAAAAGCGTTAGGAATTTCAGGAAAAATTATAAATACTCTTCTAGAGGAAATATTTTCTCTTACAGTGAGCTCCACAGGAATTTTTAGAATAATACTTAAAATCTTGTTTGCAACTTTTGGTACTTTATTCAGGTCTTTGGACTTTTTATGATTAATAGATGTTACACATGGAGTTCAGTCTATTTTATTGTGCAGTTGCATAGGCTTAACATGATGGATTTTCACTGAATATAAACATCATCTATTTCAGTGCTTTATAGTATTAGTATTTAAATTGTCGGTATACTGAAATCTTTTATGTGGCAGAGAGACTATGTTAGACATTACTGCAGTGAGTGTAGTTATTTATTCTATAGGTATACCTGGAGGCAATTCCTAATTGCTAATTAAATTATGCACAGCACATTTCTTATTGTTTAGGACATAATTAAACTCAATTTACAATAATTAAGTACTTCAGATAATTCAGTCTCCCCTCTGTACTCAAAATTTGTACTTGTTGTATTGTTTATTTGTGTGTTTTTCCTGGGGGCATGGCTGGAAGGAAGAGGGACCAGCTTTTCTGCACATCAGCAAAAGTTTTTTGAAATGTCGTTCTGTCTAAGACCCCTGAACTTAAATGAAGAATTACAAAGAATAGCAATGGTTTCTTGTTACAATTATTTGCAGTTGAATGAGAATATGTATTTGTGAGCTGACTCTCAATCATCTCATTTGTGAATATTCCAAGAATTACTGAGTATTCATGAAGATTCTTGACAGTCATGAAATAAAATATAAATAATTACATCTCAGATAGTTGCTATTTGCTGTACCATTTACAATGATGTTTGCTGTGCAGACAAATGGGAAGAAAAAGCTTACTATTATGGTCATCTAATGAAGTGTATACTACTTATTTTGCATTTTTTTCCTGAAAAATAAGCATTTCTTTTTCAGTCTTCTCCCCCCCGGCATTTCTGCTTCCTTTTTTTCTTTTTTCCACATTCACAGTTGTATTATTTTTGACTTGTCTGGGTCGTGACTTTTCTCCTGTAAGTCAGGGTGTTTGTCCAACTCCATTGCTAAAGCAGGAGGTGATTGACTGTTAGCACTCGGGCCGTTGCACGTACTTTGACTGGTGACTCTTGGTGACAGCCCAGTGCTGTCCTTTGCTCACGTTTAACAGAACAGCAGAGCACCAATTCCCATCCAGGACACTGCAGCTGTACAAAGGCTAATATTTTGAAGGTGTTGCTGGTCGGTCACCCTCCTTTAATAAGACAACATTCACACCAACTGTTTACACTGTGGCTGGCTAAATTTTTTCCCGTGTACATACTAAGACGTCATCTTCTTTGCATATGCCAGAATTGCCTCTTTGAGCACAGCAGGTCAAATGCTCCTAACTATTCCCTGATACCTCCATCATAAGGCAAATGGGGACTTCAATCAGGATTTGTCATTACTTTACTTGTGGTCTGAGTGTGACATAATTTAATACTAAATTCAAAAGAATGGTTGATGATATTTGAGTAGGAAGTCAAATTTCAGTACAGGGGAAACCCTAAATGAGGAATGAAGAAATAATAAAAGCAGAGGTTTGCAAAATAGGACAGAGATCTTGAGAGTTTTTTTCAGTACACAATGAATTATAGGTGAGATACCCATTTATAAAGGGATATCTTGTGGGAAAAAAAAATCAGAAATTCCTGAGCTATATTTCCTATTTGTCTAAGATACTGTGAAAAACCTTTATTCTTGTATATCTTAACAATAAACAAGGGAATAGAAAGCAGTAATTTCTCATTTGTGAGGGCAGAGGAATCTGAAGCTTGAGGCCTAGTTTTCAGAGTTTGCAGAGCAATTAAAAATGTCAGGATTCCCAATTCAAATTATTGGCTCAAAATGCATCCTGGTTTAATAAGGAAAGCATGGGAATGAGTTGGTGATTGGGTCCCTTGCACAAGGCATTTGCCAAACTGGAGATCTAACATTTTCATTTTCTTCAACTACATTTTGACTATCCTGACACAGATAAAAAAGGTTATTTTTTTATGAGGACATGACTTCAAAAGTTATTTTAAAATACTTGGGTTTTTTGCTTTTTCTCAGAAGAGTCTTTAGGTACTTATTTGGGGGCAAATTCATCAAGCAACTGAGAATTCTAGTGCATCCTATTACTGTATTTAAACAAAAGCATAACAGTGATGATGACTTATACTAAATATTTAATATTTCCCATTTTTAGTGAATGTAGTTCTTCCTCTCTTTTTTTGCTTTTGTTCTAGGTTTCTTTTAAGAACTGAGGATTTTTTTTCCAGTGAAGACATTCCTACTACTCTTACCAGCTCAGAAAAAGTGACTGTTTAATAGTGGACAGAGTTTGAATCCCATTTTATTTGCTATATACTTTCTCCACTTCATGTGCATGTATAAGTCTCTCCCTCTCTAGATAGATCTATAATATGTACACGTATATATTATATATAATTTGAATTATTGTGTTATGTATATGTTATATATTCCATATAATACTAGTATTTTTTATATGATTTTTGTATAGAAATGTAGTATAATCTTTTTCTTTTTTTTAGGGACACTAAAACACTGTATTAAACATTTAACATATTTTTGGTATTTGAGAAATACCAGTGTTCTCCGTTCCTATTTTGCACTTATATTTTTCTATGGCAATGAGTGTTAGATACTACTGTTACATTTGATGGCTAAAAATAAGAGAATTGCGCTTTGCAAGGGATTTCGTGCATTTGGCAGTGAAAGCTACTTTCATTTTACAACAGAATTTTCACACCTGTTTTTGCACAGAGCAGCAAAAAAAAAGGCCTTGCTTTTTAATGGGAGAAGCACTGTTTCGNTTCTGCTTCCTTTTTTTCTTTTTTCCACATTCACAGTTGTATTATTTTTGACTTGTCTGGGTCGTGACTTTTCTCCTGTAAGTCAGGGTGTTTGTCCAACTTAATGGGAGAAGCACTGTTTCATGTATAGGTTTGTCCAATCAAATTTGCAGCAAGTAGGTAATGTTCAGGACTTGAAGGTAGAGCTGTCTGTTGTCTTTGGTGAGAATCACTCAGCAGGAGCATTCCCCTTTATCCAGCAGATATATTTTTGGCAGCGTGGGTTTCCCTCCAGGCAAAAGTGGATGTGAAATCTTCTTTTAAAGGGCAATTCAAAAAATTCGCTGTGTTAAACAGAAGTGCAAAAAACTCTTTTAATGAAAGACAGATTGCAAGCGTTTGCCTAAGATTATCACTCTGCTAAACTGAAGCAGAGCAGGCCGAAATTTTTGCATCATTTACATCCTGTGAGCAAGTCAAGGGCAAAAGCTGGAGGGAAAATATTTGATAATGTGCAAGCAAACAGCTGTGAGGAAGAAAAAGCTGCACTTTCAGTCACTGAATCTCCTGGCAAAAGAAAACAATAGTTTAGTCAATGCCAAACGAAGCAAACCCTGGGCTGTGCCATGCCATAAATCCTTAAAGGGGCACTCTCTACTTGGATTTAAAAAAAGAGATCAGTTCTGATGTCCTCCAGTTTCTTCTCCTTTTAAATACTCTCGCTGTCACTTAAAAGTGTATAAAACTTTAATTTCTGTTCATGGGACCTTTCGCTTTTTTTATATTTGCAAAGGTGGTTTCTGTTAGCCTTTTCCTCCTTGCTATCTGAGGCCCTGATCCTGCCAAAACGTATTCATGTCCTTTATTGCAGCGAGTCTCCCATCCAAATCCCTCCCAGCAGGAAAGGTGAGCTCACATTTATGTGTTTGTAGGAGCAGCGCCTAATTGCAAGGGAAGTGGAAACTGCACAGAGTTCTGTCTGTGGCACAAAATAAACAATAGAGAATATGGAGTAAAGTATATTTCTTTAATACTTCAATTATAGACATGCTAGATGTGATGCATAACTTTAGTAAGGGACAGTCCCTTCAGAGAAGAATGTAATTTTTCATCTTATAAGTATATAGTTTTAAGCAGAAATATCTGTTAAAATAGTATATATTGAAATTATTGTAGTTGTGAGGTGAGGAATCAGGTTCTTTATTTTCATCCTGTATTTTCATTTCAATATAAAACTGTCAAGTCCTTTTGTTGCTTGCCATGGAACTCTAGTGGGACTTTGATTTTATTTCCCTCATGCGTGGTCTTGTTTTGTACATTTAGCAGTTCTGATGTTGGAACTTTAGATTAGTCCATTCAGACACTGCTGTATTTATTAAACCACCTTGTATGGTGTCAACAGCAGGCAGAATGTGGAACAAAATTAAATTGTGACCCTTTATATGCCCTTCTTCAGAAAAATAGTCTCTCTGAAGTCACTGGGAGCTGGAAAATACATCAGATGCAATTTAGGCATTTACATGAACCTAAAAGCCTAAATCACATTTGAAAATGCGCGGGGGAAAAAAAAAGTGTGCTGAAATTATTTACAGGCCTTCAAAGGTATATCAAGTTTTAAAGACCATTATTTATATGATCTTGATGTGCATGACCATAATTGAAAAATCCAGTCTATCCATGACAGGCTACTTTTACGCTGTGCTAGAGGTGGTTGAGCTAGACTGCAAACCTGCTGTCTTCTTACAGAGCTTGGTAAAGCACAAACAGCTATTAGACCCAGCATGAAGAATGGGAATGATAGAGCACTGAGCTGTTAGGTGAGAAATTATCTTCCTTTCTTTATTTCTGGCTAACAACCTGTGGTAAAAGTTGGGCAAAGGTGTTTCGCTATTACTCAGTTTTTGGACTTCAGTTGTAGGAAAATTATGTAGAAGAGAGGTAATCTTTATTTCTCATTCTGTCTTCTTGCACACCAGTGTAGCTATTTTACTGATAGTTGTTTGCAGAGCACAGTTGAGATGTTGTTATTTAGATCTTGTAAAATAAAGTATGAACAAGCACATACCAGCACATCAGGAAGATTTTATAAGCATTTTCCACCCCAAAAGCCTAGTTTTGCTCTTCTTCTGGGCCCTGAACTCTTGATGACTTTTAGAGGGTATTTCTGTGAAAGAAAAAAGCCTCTTGTAAGCAGCTGAATGATTTGCATCATGTTCTGATGTCACCAGAAATGTTAGTTCTTCCTGCCCCTTCGCCAGTGACTGTATCCTGTTGCTTACCAACATTTTCAGCTCCTCATACATTTCCCTGAGTATCTCACAGCATCCCAGGTGCAGGCAAATGTTTTCTCCATCTGGCTCCTGTCTGAGGATGTTCTGCTGGGCTCAGCACATAGAGCAAGTAGCCAAGAGAGCCTCTTCAGTGAAGGTGCTAATTTGTTTTTGATTTTCACAAAATGTGTAGAAATGTAATTCATTTGACACTGCTATTCTTCTGTCAAAGTTGTTAGAAGCTGACCAGTGAGTCAGTTTGGATCAGTGGGTGAGAATATTAAGGGAAAAAGTAAAATTTACCAACTGATGGCTTTCTGTGAGACTAATTTCCTAGGAAATACAGGAAATTAGCTAAAATACAGCTAAATACAGCTGGAAATGTTTTATATTAGGAAATACAGCTAAAATGTTTTATATATAGACAGGCAATCTATCCCCTTACTTTTATAACCCAATGTTCAAAGAGATGCTTTAGGCCAGAGTTATTTTATGTGCTTATGAAAAGACAATGAAAAAATAATGTTCTACACTTTCACACATTTTTTGTCATTTGTACAGCTTCATTCTTCAAGTTTCAGATCTGAGTACCACTTTAGGAAACAAACTCAACTGCATAAAGCTTATGCACATGCTAGTTAAGAGGCACTGATTCTCTGTGCCCCTTTGTTCCTGACATAGGTCTTTTAAACAGCATTTCCTCTCCTTTCCCAAAACACATATAAGGAGGTAGCTAACAAAAATCAGTATATCACCAGACAGAACATCAAACCTCAGAACTGCCAGTTTAGAGACTGCAGATTCACAGAGATGCCCATAGGGTGGTTTGCAGACCTGTTTGGCACCTTGGTTTAAAGGATATTGCATTTCATTTTTTGACAAGGAGATTTGAGTTGCTGCACATTCAACTCATGTACTGTAACATTACCTTAATTCTGACTATGACAAACTATCCGGGAGCATTTCACTTCTGTGCCCCAGCTACTGCCCCTTCTCTTGGTCTGTGTTAGAAGCTCTGACAACTTAGAATGAAATGTAACCCCTTATTTGGTAAATGATGACATTTTAAAATGATAATTAATACACAATTAACCTTTCGTATTTTTTTTAAATGGTTTGACATCAGTAGTTACACCCTCTGAGTAAAGATTTCCCTGTTAGGGAACCCAGAGTAAGAACCCATTTACCACATAAGACTAATTTAGACCCCGTTATGAAGAGTTAGTATAGTTTGTTGGCTCTTGTGTGGAACACTGGATATGAATTTCATCAGAATATTTATAGATACAACATTCCTCCTTTGTATCACCATCTGCTCACCACCTCTGATTCTCTAGCTGAGCTTCAGGGTCTGTACCAATGTCAGCGGAAGCTTTAAAATCTGCCATTAAAATAGAAACAACAGCAGAGATCTGCCGTTAAAATAATAGCAACAACATCCCTCTGTGGGATGCTGGGGAGCACACAACTACGGACAGGCCTGATCCAGAATTCCTTTCCTGCCCAGGGAGCTCTTTTGGGGGGGCAGAAATAAGAAAAGAAAGAATGCGCAGGCTGAGTCTGTTTGTGTACAGATAGATGGAAATGTGGAACTACTTTCTCCCATTGTCCTTCTAGCTGAACACTGGGGAGAGATTGGAACAATGCATGGAAATGCCATGGAGGGAATGTAAAGAGATGCTCAGCAGATGAATTCAATATAAACAGAGCTAAAACCACTGATAATGTTAATTTATACACTTTCCAAATGACTCTGCATTTAATTGTGACTAGGCCAGCTTCTATGCATATTGCAGTTAATGGCAGCAGGATTACAATTAATAGGAGCAGTCCTTATACTGGGTAGTAGTGGGACTGGGCTTAGGGGCCATGTATGAAACACCCTGAAAACACACACAAGTAGAGCTGTGAGCAAGAAAAAAATATGTGAAAATGAAAGTAGTGAATAAACTTTAGCTTTGCCGTCTGGCAAATTCTTAGTTGATTGTAAGGGAAAACCACCAAGCAACGTCATCTGGTTTGGTCCATTAGTTGTTCTTTTTTTCAAAGGGTCTAAGTGGCCATGATATGGTTGAGACATTTTCCTGGAGAGCATCTCAGAAGACACACATGTTTAATGAATTCACAGCATGTTCATCAGCACAACTTCTCAGCACATCTTCATGTGCTAGCAGAACTTCAGACACAATGTAATTCCCGACAAGAAAATAACATTGTGGTGGCTGGTATGAAAGAAAAAGATGATCACAGTGATCAGTAGTATATCTTGAGAGGCTTTACTTTTCATATTTTGATGCTGCTTTGATAAAAAAGTATTCTGAAATGTAGCATAATGAGCTCTTTCTAACAGAGATAAACTAAAGGCTTTAAAAATTGCCTTTTTCAACAGAAGAATAATTTAGGACTAATGAATTAAGCTAACCATAACAAAAGGATAAAAAAGGACAAACCCTCGAGATAGAAATTGCCTTTGGATGATTTCTTATCCAGAAAAGCGTGTGAGTACTGTTTGCAATGGATGTTAACAGTGTAAAATCAGTGGGGTGTTTTAGGTGCTTGTAGTGGGATAGGACAAAGTGCATCCCTAGTGTAACAAAACCTGTGAATTCTCATCCTTCACTAAACAAAATTACTGTAATTAATTTACATGTAGAAGTAGAAGGAGGTTTGCTGGTTTTGATGTAAGTACCTGCTGAAGAGCTAGGCAGAAAAATAATTCTGTGTCTTGTGGTGCAATCACTGCAAAGTGTATCACTCACTGGAGGAAGCACGAGGAATTTAGTCAAGAGGACCAAGACTGTTATTAAGTACCAGTAGTATGTCAATAAAGTGACTGTGCTGAATATATTAGTGATAATTGATAACTCATCAGAACAGCAACATTGTTAAAAGTAAAGAGTTCAATCTCCAGAATACTCAAGATCCTGTTCGGCTATTGAAGGGTACAAATAGACACTTGCAGTTTCATGGCATAGGAAAAATACACACAGAATGAATTAACAAAGAGCCATACAAAATGGCAGCACGATAAACAGCCAATTAATGTTTCAACAATGTTGAAGCGTTGTGGGAATACAATCTTTGTACACAAATTAATTTCCTCCTACATTATCTAGGATTTTTCGTCTTGCTTCCCTTGTGCTTTCAGAGAGTGCTGTTGGTTAAGCGGAACATCACATGAAGGTGTGAACTGCTTGTGTCTCTGCTGTCAGGGGGAAAAAGGCTGCTGCATTTTGTTTTAATCTAAACTGTGTGAGTCTGTCGGCAAGGCTATGTGGAAATGAACAGGAGACCAAAACAGGAGGGCAAAATAAGAGATCTCCATGAGATAAGGGAACCCAATTTATTATTTTTAATGACAGGCATATGGAAGAGACGCGTATACCACAGTAGTAACAAGAAACAGCCTACCATTTAATAACGGGAGAAGATAGCGTTTATTTTTACGGCAGGTCAAGAGCCCAATCCACAAAACAGATGAAACTTTGCTTTCATGAGCTCAGCAGGCCAAACCCGTACCATGCAAGCCATGACTGCAGTTGGACTGGCCTTTGATGTTAGTTGTATCTGCCTTTGCCGTATCAGGCACATGAAGCCCAAGAACATTACAGGAAAAAACCTTCAAAAAATTACTGTAAAGGGGAAGTAGCATAAAGAAAAAAAAGCCAAAATCCACATTCTTGTGGGTATAAATCAGTTCCAGTGGCCTGAGTGAATTTTCCCTTGTTGATACTATGTGAGGCTGACCCAGAAAGACAGAAGTATGAATACAGTAGCCAATTGGGCAGAATTCCAGTGAGATAAGCATTATCTGTGTAATCTGAGATAAATTCCTTTTACTTTTGTTCAGTGCAAACCATACAGAGGTCATACTGGTCCGCACCTTTACTGTGTGCCAGTGACTGCCTGTCAGTAATCTACAAGAGCTTGAGGCATGGGCTCAAGGCTTGAATTTGATCTCACACATCTAGAGCCTTTTACTTCCTTGATCTGTTAAGACACTTTAGGATTTCTCCTAGTCACTCTGGATTTTGCAGAGAAGCAAATTGGGATGAAAAGCACAGAAGAAGGTCTCTGGTTGGAGACACCTTTTCTGTCAGGGATGTATCTGCCTGAGTAGGAAGAAATAACAGTTTATTTTGGTACATCAACCTGCTCCTTCTTGCTTATTCCTGGCTGCTCTCAGCTACTTTATGTTCAGTTGATTTTTTACTATCTCTTTCCCAAGTATTCAGCTTCTCCCTTTTGTTTCAGAATCCTCTCTCTTTGCTTTTCCCTAGAAAACTCACTATGCTCATTCTCTTAGACTATCTTGTCTACAGAAACATTACCATTGATACTTCTCCCCAGATGTTGTCTGGCACATGATCATGAGGCCAGGCACTTCCTAAGCTATTTACCTTCCATTAAATAAACGAAGAAAACCTCAAATCAAAATGAAAGACAGTTTTCTGTTTAGTCAACTAAAAAACCCCAGTCCAAACAAAGCTAGAACATGCAGAAATTGCAAAATAAGATATTCAAGATTCATAAAAGCATTAACACAATACAATTCACTTAATGGAAGTATTATGCCTGTTAACAAATTTAAAGAAAAGTAGTATGTGAATAGTGTATGGGCAATATATAAATAATCAATATTACTGATAAAAAATATCATGACTAGGAATTTGGGCTTAGTCTCTGCTGAATTTCTGCCTTCTGCGTGAGTAAAGAATAGAACTTGGATTTAAAGACACTTTGTCGTATTCTGACTAATTTCTAGAAATGTGAACTGATGGGCTTCTCCATCTGGTGCCAAGGTGTCCCAGAATTAGCAAGCCTTAAGGAGGAAAGGAGAGGGCAGTTCAAGGATGAGACTTGATACCTTCCAGGTTTGATCATTCCACATGTAGGGTCTCACAGCAAGAGGGATATCCTCTCTTCCTTCTGCACCAAGTGAACTCCATGCGAGGGGCAGGCAGTGGGCAGCCCAGCAGATCCAAGGGATGCTACGAGGACCAGGGTCAAGTCCACTCAGAACATTTCCAGGTCCCTGGCACTACCCAGGATGTCAGGAAACCAGCTTGCATCTCAAGAGGTTCTCCAGGAGGAAAAGTCACTACACAGAATATATGCTGAATTGCTACAGAGGCAGATACATAGGTAGAAATATTATTTTATTAAAGTTGGTTT
This sequence comes from Rhagologus leucostigma, assembly GCA_013397725.1. Classification (NCBI taxonomy): domain Eukaryota; kingdom Metazoa; phylum Chordata; class Aves; order Passeriformes; genus Rhagologus; species Rhagologus leucostigma. The sequence goes on along the minus strand of VZTD01004011.1, from coordinate 1,182,479 downwards.
TGATGAAATCACACCCGGAAGATGAGTAGCTTATGTGTCCTCTCTCTCATTCCCAATGCTGAGGTATCTCTCTCTCTTTAAAACTGCATGTGTTTTAGAAATTATTCCATTTTTCCTTAAGTTCATCCACGTCTGTTCCTCCAAAGTGCAAAAAGGTCAGATGAGAGCTTTTATATGAATATTGCTGATTGCTGTTGCTGATGGAAGAGAGGACTTCTTGATTTTTTATCACAAATTTTTAAATAATATTTGATATCCGGCTCCAAAAGGGTTAATGTAAATGCATGACAGCTGTCATAATGCAAAGAGAAACATACATTGGACTGAGTGAAGAATTCTTTGTTTTTAACCAAGATGGTAAAGAGAGAAAGATGAAGGGAAAAGAGTATTTTCCTATTTATCTCAAGGAAGGCCAAGTAAGGAAGTGGCTTTAATTTTAATTTTTTTCTTTCTTAATCTCTTTCTTATGCAGCACTCATCTCAGAAATTTTCTCACACCATTCTCATTCTGTATTAGCCTACAAATATGGCTTTGTCTTCAAGTATAAAGCATCTTTCAGCCGAGTTTCTTACTTCAGCTGAGCTCTGTAACAATGTGCTACCCTTTCAGCCCTGTAAGATTTCCCATTGTGGGAGGCCTTAATAGTATGGAACTGTTTGTTTTTGGCTCTGTCTGTTGCCAGATGAAATTAATGACAACAGCTTTTCAAGTTTTTAAAGTGCTGTCTGGTACACACACAAGTATGTGGTGAAACGGGAAAAGAATGGGAGGGAGTATATTCATTTTCACAATTTTTTTTTTTTAGCCAATCTGAGAAATCTCTGTTCTTACTTCATTTCTTAAAGTTTCTGAAGACTTGAGACATGCAGGTATTTAATTGAATCTTTAATCCACAGTAGTTTCTGAGACTTTTTTTTTTCTGGAAATGAGGAAATCCAACACCTTCTTTTTCTCTTGTCTAACGATTTTTAGTGTAGAAGCTGAGCTGTGTGAGGGATCCTGTGCTGAGTGTTTCCCAGAGAGTTATTGCAGGTCCTGCCTCTGATCTGTCCCTCACTTGCTCAATTTTGAGAATTCTGCTGAATTTCTCATGGCTAAAATGAACAGCTGTCAGCTGTCAGCTGTCAGCAGGGCCTCATCAACTGTCTTCCCCTCGAAGACATTCAATCCAACAATCCACAAACAGATGAGCTGTAGGACCTTTATAGAGCATAAGTGCCAGTCCTCAACATATCTTCAAAATCATATTGTTACTGCCATGACTATAAGGTCCTTTCGCTTAATAATTTCTACATCCAGGGACAAGAAGTCCAAAACATACAATTTTCAGGCTTTGAAATTACCTGGGGTTTAAAATTTTAGTTATTTTATTTCTCAAAGAGAAACTGTTTTATTGCGCATGATCTTGATAAATAAGTCTAAGGACACCATATTTGGTCATAAACCCATCTGTTCCTGCTGCCTTATTTACATTCAGACTTTCTATGATAGTACTCACTTCCTCCTTTGAAGTGTGTTGTCCAAGAATTCTCAGTGTGTACGTATAAATATATACATAAAATTATTTTTATTTTGTGGTTCTGTGGGAAAGAAGCCCCTAAAGGAGTTTAAAAGTTGTTGGCTTTTGGAGAGTTGAGCAGTAAATAAAACCTTTTGGTTGCAAATCGCCCAACATCTCTTATCAGCATGTTACCATATGTCCTTTGCTGTCCCTTTTGAAGAAACTGCCATATTATCCACTTTTTCAAAAACCTGCCCACCATCTTTCCCTTACATAATGCTTTGGTTTATGCATTTTAAGGTTGGTTCTGTTTAACAGACTTGCAGGAAATCCAGTTCTTCAATCCCTGTGGATTTACGAATATTTTAACAAAACCTTTTAGTAAATTTCTGCTTATCTCAGACCAGACGGGATTCATCAGGCCTTTCCTTCACTGATTCTTGACTTTTTAAGATGGAAAGCTTTACCAGTTCCTTCACCATTTATCCTTACCTTTCAAGCAACCCACAGAGATTTCTTATCCCAATGAGTTTACTGGTGTTTTTTTAGATAACTCTGATAGGGGACACATCAGTGCCTGAATATGGGTCACATGGTTGACAACAGTAAGAGCATCCCCCAAATTAAGACCTTACTACCTCTTGAACATTACCAGCATCTAACAAGGTGATTAGCTTTAAATTAGCTATTTATCTGCAAATCCTGATCACTTTGCTCTACCAAGGGCTGGATTTGTGAACTGACTACAGTTTTCTCGTCTGTTCCAAATTTTATTAAAAATTCTTAAAAAAAAGGAAAATGACATGAAAGAAGCTTGTTCCTTGCATGGAACAGTATGGAGTATGTACTCTTTTAAGTTACCATTCTAGAAGTCTTTGATCAGAATATATCTGCCATCTTCAAACATCAAGCTTTTAGGATGAAAAGGAGGTATTTGACTAATAAAACTGCCACGCATTCTCCTGGTGGCCTGACAAGCTATATGGTGTACATGCACAAATTGCAGCTCAAGAAGCTGTCATTGTTGGTCTGGAAAGGAGCTTCTTGTAATTGCAATTTGTGTTATTAATTTTTTAATTTTTTTTTAAATTGCTTGTAAAACTTGTTGACCGAAGCTGGTCAATCACTTAACAGTTAAAGACATCATTTGAATTGGTTCATCTATTCTGCTGGCTTTCCAGCTGTTGCTTTTACAACAGTAAAACTTACAGGATGTTATTCTAGTCCTTTTAGCTGATACTTTCATAAACAGTTCAGTACTGCCTGTTGCAATAGCCAGGATCCCCTTTTATTAATAGAGGAGATGACAAATTTTCAGATAACTTTTCAGGCTTCATGATACCCCTACTTTACTTTCTTGCTATGTGTGTTTTTACTATACCACTAAGATTCATTAACTTTAGCCATTCTGAATTTCTCCTGTCTTAAATAACTTACTGCTAGCCTTTTGGGTCTCCAAGAAGGCTGTGTCCTCTGCCCTTTGGAGCACAAATGCAACTTCAAGTGGCAAGAAATTACTCATTAACAGAAGGTACTGACCCTTGGAGAGCAGGGATGGGAGGACATCGTTATTTTAAAACTCTGCTGGTCTGGCCAGGGGAGTTAATTGCTATCATCCCCGACAGCGTACACAAAAAGCAGCTGTTTGCCTACCAGTCTGGGCAAGTCATTCAAATTAAATGAAGGACAAGGTTTAAAACACTGCCTGTATCCGAGCGGCAGTGTTCAAGATGGTTCTGTTCAAGATGGTGTCGTGCATGTCATGTACCCACTGCCAAGATGATGGTGTCCACCAGGAATTTTATTTCGTATGGAGGGGGTCTCACCATCCGGGATAACTTGGCAGCACAGAAGTTTTTGGGTGTCCCCAAAGCTTTTGCTCTCTTTGAAAGTCAAGGCAAGGAAGGCACCCTGCCTTGCTGGAGAGATTTCTGCTGCCCAGACAGGGGAAGTGCTGCTTGTTATTAAGTCTCTTGAAACTGGGAGCAGTTGTGAAAGCATGTTTGAAAGCAGGATATGCTCTACAGGGATATCCAAGGCTCATAAGAGATTTTAAAGGGGTTTAAAGAGGAAATCAGACCTGATCAAGAGAGCTTGAAGACAGTAATTTAACAGGGGAACTCTGTATAGTCTGAGGGTGTTGCTTTCCTGTGTATTGATTTTTCTGTGATTCTGAACTGAAAAAATGCATTAGGATATTAAAACCAGAACTTCTGGAGTAAGTTTGGCTGAAATCATGAAGTGGGAGAACGTGGCAAATTTGCCCCCACAAAGCCCAGTATAAGCTTTTCCTTAAAAAGTCACATCAAAGCCATAAACATTGCAAGATGTAAAGCATGATGAATGTGCAAACAGAAATACCGCTCCCTGTTCTTTCCTTTTGAGCCTACAGAGGAGAGCATAGGATAGGCTAGAACAGTTAACAATCCAGGATGCAAAAGGAAATAGCAAAGCGACATAATTCAGAACCTAATGCAAACATTAGGCTCTCACAGGCTTTGCTGCAGATTTACTGTCGTGTCCATCTATTCCAGAGCTGTTTAGCACGGAAGCGGGTGCAGACGGTACTCCTGGTAGTACCTCTCCTGTCAACAGAGATCCTCTGGATTCATGCCACTGGCAGGGAAAGTGAAGGGAATTATGGAATTTGGCGTTATGGAATTTGGCCCATCTGCACTGGAGAAAAACGAAGTGGCTTTACTTCTTTTTTTTCAGCTTTACTTCTGATTCAAATTGCCTCTGGTTTTGAAGCTCAGAGGAGCTAAGTAGGGCAACTGATCCCTCCTGTGATGCCTGCATCCTCTTTGTAGTGAAGTTTAGTGAGTGCTTTTGGCTTTCTAGCTTTGATAACTTTCCCAATAGTGACTTTTCTTAAAAATACAAATAAAAGTATTTGTACTTTAACACTGCAGATCACGTTTTCCACTAGCAGTAGGGATATGCTGTAAACCACAAGGAGCGTAGACTGAACATCCTTCTGATGGCTCCTAAGTGGCCTTTGTAGGATTTTCTTCATATTACTCTGATTAGCTATAGTATTTTATGGTTTTCTACCAATAAATAGCATTAGCTGCTTGTATTTTGTTTTACAGTGTAAAGTGGTATTCACTATTTTTATATTTGCTATCATATGATAGGGAAAATACACATATTGAGCTTCTGTTTATTTATTTAAAAATCAAGAGGGTCACACAGAAAATGGGCTGTGAAATCCCCTTGAAATCACCATCATCATCATCATCATCATCATCATCATCATCATCATCATCATCTTTAGCCAAAGACAAAGATTTTCCTTGTTCAATGCTTTAACATAAAGGTCTCAAAGTTCAATCAATACAGGGACTAAAAGTGTTACTGCTCAGTGAGATCATCTGAGAAGCCTGTAGATTTATGTATCCTGGTGTGGGGTAAGGAATAGTCTTTGGCATAACAACATTTTTGCTTACTTTGGTGAAAATCCATGGAGACCTGCCAACCTTCTAATTGTGATAAGTAACAGCAGTTTAGATATATGGAGTTTAAGGACCAAAGAGACCCTTAGATTGCCTCATTACCTTTCCATCTACCAGAGATTGCAGGATCTTATTCAATCAGCTTACTATTTGGCTAAAGAATATCTTCTAGAAAAGCACATAGGCTTAATCTGAAAGGTTCAGAAGCAGGAGAATTCAGCACCACCCGCAGCAGGAGATGTCATCCCACTGCTAGGAACATGTGTCTTCTTTCCCTCAGAAAAGAGCTTCAGCTTCCTGCATTGGTTCTTGTCAAGCCTTCCTCCAGGAAATCAAAGAATTCTCTTATATTTCATGTTTTATACTGTAAGCATATTCCTGCATTGTAGTAAACTCACCCTGTCTTCCTTTGATTTATGAAGCAGGCACAGCTCCTTGCATCTTCCTCTGAAACATGTTTTTCTCAAAATCAGAAGTAATTTTGCTGTTTCTTTTCTCTATCCCAATGAACTTTTAACCACCCTTTAGAAAATACATGCACAGGACTATATACAGTAGTCCAGTAGTAGTACCTCTACTTTAAAAGCTTTGAAAATCTAGATTAAAACTGCCTCAAGTCCCACTCAGTACTCCCCAGTTTAAACAGTTACTTGTTTTTTTTACATTGGAAGTTCACATGGTGTTCTTGTCATTGTGACACCTTACCCCTTTTCAGGCACACCACTGTTCAAAACACAAGTCTCAGTTTGTTGGTTTGGCTCCCAGTCTTTGTTCCTAAACACACAACTTTGCATTTGCCTGCTTTAGCATGCCCTGTTTAACAAGATTTATGTTCCATTGAAACATATGGTATAGCTTTATTTATATCTTTACTCTTTGGCTTTTTTATGAATGGGATCCCTTCCCGACTTTTGTGTTTTTCTTGCCCAGAAAAAATACCAGGACTTGTCAGCAGAGCTCCTCTGTTCATCCCATTCACTTAACACTGACACTGTTCTAGTCTTTCACTGTTCCCCTGCACTTCCAGCATACATTCAAGACCATCACAGCAGGTCAGAGATCTCTTCAGCCAAGTCTCTCAGAATTTTTATGCACAAGTGGCCTTGTCCTGCCAAGTTGAATATGCTTACTCCTAGGGGGCTGTTCTGAATTTATGTAGCATCCTCCTCTGTTACTAATAAATACAAATGTTCTTCAGCATTCTTACATGGTGCTGTCTTACTTCTGAGATTTAGACATGAGTAATTGTTACTTTGTATTTATATTAATGTATCCCAGTGCATTGATCTTAATAATTCAGCATTCTTAGTTTTATAGGCTACAAGCAAATATTTATTGCTGTTTTCTAATGAAGAGTGTTACGCCTGTAAATCCCTGATACATTTATCACTTACTAATGTAGACTTTCTTGCTGGTTTTGGCTTGACTCATTCAGATAATTTAAAACTCTGGTCAAAATTGTCTCCTTTGCCCATAGCTTCCTGCATATTTTATGTTCCTATGGACCGTTACTCCAAAATTGTGTTGGAACATTGAAATGGGTTGTTTCGAAGTACAAATACCCGTGGCCTTTTAATCAGCTTTCGGGTCAGGCTTGAGAACACAATTTGACCCTTAAACTGTTAACCACAAAAAGTGTTAATCTTCTGCCCCCACCAAGCAAACTATTTTTATGAAAGCGATTATCTCGATGGAAGCACTCCCACCTGCTCTCAGGAAGCCTTGGTGCATGCTAATAGTTTGCTGTAATATTAGAATTGCAGCTGCTTCAGGATGGGGTGTTCCTGGCCCTGCTGTCATTCATGCAGACACAGGGCTTTCACTACTTGCTCCTGAGACCTGGGTTGGTGGCTACCAGGCCACTGCTGTTATATGTCAGGGTTCTGCCTCCATCTTCAGTCTCTGGAGGAGATCCTGATATTTGCTCAGTTCACAGAACAAAACATCATTTCCATATGTTTGAATTCCTCCTCAGCCTGCTCTCCCCACCCACAGCTGGGAATCTGGGTACAGCTGCAATTGCATACACTTAAACTTTCATGGGAGGGAATCATTGTTCTTCAGGTCAGTGTTAGAAGAAATTAACAGGGGAAAGGTAGAAATAGGGGAAACTTTCACTTACAACCAACAATCACCTGAGGGATACATGTTAATTTCTGCTCAGTCCCCCCGCACCAAAAAAAATTGGTCATCCTAAATTATTTTTGACATACAAGGCTCCAGGGGCTGGGAGGCTGAAAAATTGCAACTACTGAGTGTAGAGAGGAAAGATAAATACCAACAAATGAATAGGAGACCGAAGGTAAATTTTTGGTTCTAGCAATGCAAAACCAGGGAGACACGTTTAAGAGCAAAATGCCTGGTGCATGTAGCAGAGATCACAAGTGAAGTGAGGGATCCAGGTATGTCTGCTGTAAAAAGCACAAAACATGCATTAAACACAGAACAGAGTTATGGTTCAAAATGTTGGCATGTGATTGAGTGAAAGATCGTATTATATAAATAAATAGATAGCACCATTATCTCTAATCCTAGAACAGAAATCTCCTTTTCCTGCAGGCCTGTAGGTTAGAACAAGAACTGGACATTTTGCAGAGAGATATTTCCATTCCACTCAGATTTGGTACAAATTAACACTGACTCATGTTCATTTAAGGTTTTTCTAGGCCTGTCCCATGAGCTTACTGTGTTGGTGGGCAGACTCCAGCCCTATAACTCCTTTACTGTGGCATGGGAAGGTGCTTGAGAAGATGCAGCATTATTTCCCTTTTCCTAGGGGAAGGCAAGAACTGGAGAAGGAGAAAATGGGTGGTACCAGAGCTTCTTTTGCATTCTTTGGTTTGAACCGGATGTGTGTCAGTGCATATGAACATACAGGCATTTGCATTTGCACAGAACGGTGAAATATAGGGAAACAAGTGGGTTTTCTGAGATTGTTTCCTTAAAAAGCATTTGCTAATTTACATGAAAATCCTGGGTATCTATTCTTTAGAAATGAAGTAAATGAAATCAGGTCAGGGTCCTCTTAAGTCTCAGTAGGGATTTCCTCTTAAGTAGCTTATAGCATTTTAGAAAATCCACTTTAAATTACCAACTTCATTGGTTTAGTATAGTTTTCCTGAACATCTCTGTGTAGATAGTGCCTTGAAGAGTTCCTGTAAAGGTAATAACTTTTAAAGCAGCGTGTATATTTTTTCAGTTTTCTAAAGTTTGTCTTAAAAAATAAGATTACTTAAGGTAAAGCGAAATAATTTACTCTTCACCTAGCCTGAGGAGTTCACAGTAAGGTTAGTGCTGGCATTGCTTAAATAATTCTTTCTAATAGAATCTTTCTAAAGCTGAAGAAGGAGCTCTTCAAACACAGACAACACCCAGGCAGGCTTCTGGTGATAAAGGAGGGGCTAATATAAGCAAGAGGGGAATCTACCCAGACTGGGTAGAGGGAGGAGGTTTAATGAGACATTCTGCAGAATGCACTCGGCAATTAACTGTCCTGATAAAGGAGGAGTGAAAACCACTGTACAGAAGTTTTTATGATGAAAAAAAAAGGTCACCAGAGAAAGAAAAATGATGCCATCATAAAAATAGTGGAAACCTGGGGGTTGGGAAGATTGAAGAGCAAAACTACTTCTGCGTAAGGGAAGCATCAGGAAGGCATAGTTCAGGTCACAGTGACTTTGTAGAAATGAATTACTGAACAAACCCAAACCTAAACTGGAAAGGTTTTCTGTACTAACTATAGCAGTGGTTTCTGATGGCTCTAAATTGGAAGTCAGTTTTAGCTAATATGTTGCTAATTTTTTCCTCATCTGTTGAAATGTTTTTCATTTTCTGGTGTGCTGAAAATATCTCTGAATAGGACCTTACAAATACATGAACTTCTACCACAAACTGTGCAGGCGGTGGTACAAAGAATGTTGGAGAAAATTGCTTTTGGCCTGTGGGACACAGAAGACAATGAGAAGTTTCTTTAAAAAAAACCAAACCAATCTAGTTTGCATTTTGTTGTGGAGCAGACCATAGGACCTGGTTATGGGAATCATCCCACACAGAAACCCAGCCAGCATCTCATGTTAACAGATTTGCATTGTGCAGCTAAAGATGAGCCTGTATTTTCTGAGGCTTTGGTGGGGCTAAGTGAATGAAGTATCACATACTGCTCTACAAGAGGAGGACAGCTTCACTCCTCCAGCTTTCTAAGACAAAGCAAAACACTGGAATCCTTCTGTCCTCTAGAAGAGGAAAAAAGTCAAAGGACAGCCTCTCCACTGCAATAGAGCTAGGGAAAACACTGTGATACTGGAAAAAATAGGAAACTAGAAGTTTGTAGCCAGGCTGGGCAGTATATTGCCCATACAGATTTTCAGAACACACCACTTTTTGCCAGTATTCACACAAGAGCTGTAACCGGCATTTAACAGGAGAAAAAGCTATCTGGAATAACTACAGTATAGTAACTAAATGTGCAGTTAAACTCAGTTTCTTTTGTACCAAGCAGCATCTGAGCAGGCCCTGCGGGCAGCAGTGTCCATGTTTATCCTCTTTGCCACCTCCATCTGCATTTCCACAGGGCCCCACACAGTTCTGGGTCGTGCATGTCTCCCTTTGGGCTCCTCTGCACTGAGCAAGGCAGTGATGATACTGGGTGGGGATTTTTGGCCACCAATAATGAAACACGACATTTACAATGCACCAAGTCCTTTTGCAATTAGATTTTCCCTTCTGAATACCTCTCATGGTATTGTTTCTTTTTGCTTATTTTCTACTCTGATTTGCTCTTCCCATTTGGTATCACACCTCAAGCAGTGTTTTGTCAGCCTGGCTAACAGATGCTTTCTCTGTCTTCTGTATGTCCAAGGACTTAATCCAATACTTTGTGCCTTTTGCTGGTTTTCACCCAGGTGTTCTCCAGCATTTCATAAAAGGTGAACTCCCCACCCTGTATACTCTAGCCATCATGCATACTCCTGAAGCTTCTATTTGGAGGTTGAAAAATCTAAAAATGAGGGAAAAAATCCTCTTCAAAACCAACTTCCTCAATGAATAAATCAAGGCATATATTTTTCAAAACTGCCTGTGGTGTTTTTGGAGGAAAACCTGAATTGCTCTGCACGTGTATTTGGTTTGCACGGTGTTTTACAGAATTCTCAGTGTTCGCCTTAAAAAATGCAATCTCGAATGCTGTACGGGCAGAACGCTGGTTAGACATTAAATCATAATTTATGTCTGACTGCCTTTGCATGCAGTCAGATGAACTGCAATCACAAATAGTTGAAGGGCCAGCACACTGTGCAATGCTCAGAATCCAGACCACAGTGTTTACCTCTGACATTCTCTCACTTAAAAAAAAAAAAAAAAAAAAAAAAAAAAAAGGTGAAGCTGTTGTCATGAATTGAACTGCTTGCTGTAAACTGCACCATGCTTCTGCCCTGGAGTGCATAAGTGCAGCTTCTAATGACACTGCTCCAGCTGCAGGAATCTGCTCAGTGAAAGAGGAGGAGGAGAAGGAGAATGGCTGCTGGCCATTTTTGTTTTCTAACGTGCATGGGTTGAAGAAAGAAGAATCCCTCACGGGATTTGATTTAGATGGTTTTGGCAGCTGTAAATTACTCACAGCATGCTGCAGAGTTTGTGCTACGAGATATTTTCAGTTCCGTTGAAATCTCGTGCTAAAAAAAACCAGCCTCACGAAACTCGAACAAAAAATAAGGCAGCAGGACAGAATGATGCTGCAGATGACTTTCAGCTGGCTCATGCCTGCCTGCTCCATAGGAGGAGTTTTAAGGAGATGGATTCAACACTTATGGAATCTTGAAAAAACAACAGTGAATGACATGAAATGTTGTTTTTCACCCTTAATGGCAAAGAAAGTACTTTTTTTTAGATTTTGGATTACATTAGGGTTTACTTACTCTCTGTCTTCAGATAATGCTGCACATGTTTTTAGAGGAATTGAGTTAGTACTTTCTAAAACATTGTTTTCTTCTGTGGTTATGTCCTGACATTTAAGAGTGAATCTTAGTCAGAGAGCAAAACTGCTACTTATCAAACCTACCTCCACAAATAAACAAACAAATAAACAAAACTTGTGCTAAAATTAAAAATCTCTTGTAAACTTCGGAGCAATGTGTGAAAATACTTCTATTTTATGGAGGGCTGCTCTTAGAGGGAAGTGAGATTACTTTTCATCAAGAAAGGTGTTGCTGGAATTGGAAGAATAATGTCTTTTTCAGTGGAAGGGAACCTCTTGGAAGTACTCAGCTTGGGTTTTACATCTCAGGCCAGCTTGCAAGGTTAGACTTCCCTCAAAAACATTTGAGAAATTGAATGGATTTGACCTAGAGATGATTGAAGAGTGGGCAACACAAGGTGTCCCTGATGACATTTTAGTTTTTCAGAGCAGTTGTGCTTTGTCTGGACATTTTACACTGTTACAGGCATGGGATTGCACAGTCTTCCCACACCACATGGGGCCTGCAGCAGAGCAGGGCACCTGCAAAATCGAGTTATTGTGGAAAGGGAACAAGAGCTGCTCACCTTTCCTTGCATCAGCTGGATCATTCCAACATCTGTTCTTGCAGATGCCCGGTATCTGCATTATTTTTCTGTTTCTTGTATCACTGCACATAGTAGAGAGTAAAATATTTTAGTAAGTGGGAATACACAAGACATTTCAGAAAATTATATATGGACATTTTAATATTGACCTTTTTGCAAATATCAATTTTTGCAAATGTATAAAAAGGATTCTAATCAAAATGAAACAGAGAATTAGACATAGCTTCAGGTATGAAACAATACCTCTTTGATACACTTCTACTTTCACAAAACGGCATTTTCTGAAGAAAAACTATCTCGTCGGCAGGTTTTGGCCACCTTCATAGCTTCATTTTTCCATCATTTTCTCAGGTAGAGTAGACCAACAAATAGTCAAAAAAATGCTGGTATCTTGTGTTACTCAATTAATGTTTATGAATGTCCAGCCCCCTTGCTGCCTTCCTCCTCTAGGTGGGTCCTTAGCTGCAGGTACAAATGCACGCATACCCACACACCCAACCCCCAGGCTAAAGCCAGTCAGCTTTAGGTCAGGGCTAAAGCCAGTCAGCTTTAGGTCTTGCTTGACGACAAGGGCTTGGTCCATGTGCTCACCCCTCCACCTTCCTCTCTGTGCACTCCCAGGCAGGCAGAGGAGCATTGTAGGAAGAATGATGCTTGGCTCCTGCAGAGTTCTTCCCCAGGCTGAACAAAAAGCCAAAGAAGAAATCGCATGTCAGGTATTCACCCCACTTCTTCCCCTTGGGCCCACAGCAGGACTTCCAAGATTAGTTTGGTACTGTGAGTTATGGTGGCTGTGCAGGGTGAGGAGGGTTGTTGTGGTCCTCAGTTCCATGGTTCAGCACTGTGCTGAAGGTGCATGGATATATTAAGATCATTTTAGGCATCCTGGATGTTTCAGTCACAATCCCTGTTTTACAAAGGCTCCTAAATATTTCTGCTGCTCAGAGTCCCCATGTGGTGCAAGAAGAAGGCATTTTTGGAGGGGTCATGGTTGCCCTTTAGCCTGGTAAGAAACCACGACTATAAGCTTCTCCTTAAGAAACTGATGTTACAGGACCATGGGACCCAGCCAAGCCTTCTGCTGGCGGCCACTCAACCTCCTTTGATCAAGAGGTATTGGTGAATGAGGAAATGGGAAAAACAACACAGATATAAACTCAGTAAATTCTGTTGCTAGTACTCATTTTGTGTAAGGCATCTGGACCTGCCCTCTCTCTACTATCAGGGGAATTTTGAAGGGTGTGCAAAATGTTTTCTCCTGTTCCTCTGCTGGATTAACAGCTGCAAAAACTGGAGCAGCTCAGTGTTTTTAATCTCTGCGTTCCTGTGTGTACTTTCTGATTTTAGAGGCCTCTGTTGGTAGAGAAGAGAGAATTCATACCTTAGTTTGGGGCCAAATGATATAATAGTGGTTATGGGATGTCATCTGTTGTCTTGCACATAATCTTCGTATGTTTTCCCCATCCATCCATAATTGCTTCTATCTGAGCTTCCACAGGGTGGTATGGAAAGTCCTGGCTTTGGCTGGCTGTGTAAGTCCATTCCAAGGTCCTTGGCAAGAGCACTCTAAATTGAGATGATGATTTAGAACATTAGAAATTTAGAAAACTAGAATATTTTCTCTAGTATGTTACGCCAGAGCTTGTTCTTCATTCTGCTGTCTGAGCTATATCTGTGCAGAAAAAGAACACAATAAAGAACAATCTCTAGTATCGTTGTAAATGAGGAAAAATGCCATTGAAGTAGACAGTGTAACTGTCGTGATTGAGGTGAGAGCTGGAATTAGTTTGTACTGAATTAAAAACACACAGAGAAATACAGTAGTGGGTTAAGATTCAGTACTAGAGGAGTTTCATAGATTTCCTCTGTAATCCAGTTTATGTGGCTTTGTGCCCACCTGCATGTGGTTGTCTGCTTCACGCAATGTGGGCATCTCACAGAGGAATAAAAGTTATACCTAGGGAGCACTGGTGAGGTGTTCAAACTCTTTAGCATGTCTGAATTTCATCTTGACTTGCATTTTCTATAATCTCTTTCCTCTTTATGTTTTTCTTTCGAGTTTTTATGCCTTTTTAATGTCCTTTTAATGTCTCTGTGTTTATTTTGCTTTATTACTTGCACTATGCTTTTTTAAAGCTGTGCTGTATAGATATTTACTGTCTTTTCTTCTCCTAATTTTTTCTCCCACTGATTTCTTTAGCTTTTCCCCATTCTCCTTCTCCTGTGCTTTCTCTCCTGTCTTACTGCCGTAGACTACAGAGTTTCTACCTGTTTCCTCTGAAAACATTTGAACTCGGGATGGTCTGAAGAGTTTCAGGGGTGGATATGAGCCAACAGATCTTTTGAGGAAACTTGCAGTCAAAGCCTTAATTTTAGTGTATAAAAAGTATTGTAGCCTTCTCTGTGACTGGAGAGTTGGTTCCTGAATGTTTGCATTAGCTACCAAGCCACATAGGAAATTCTTGAGAATGTTTTCAGTGATTTAATTTCTTGGTTACTAAGTCTGCAGACACTGAATTATTTTGAGTATGCGTGGGCGGATTTTATTTTTGCTTTATTTTTCTGCTATTCATTTATTTCATTAACTCTTTGGCCTATTGTTTTTATTTTCTTTTCCTCTTTCGTAAATTATTTCTCTCCCCATAACCTAATCACATCATCCATTTCCATCACTGTGTCCTTCCAGGTTCTTTGCATCTTGCTTCTTGTATTCTTTTTTTCTCCGTGCCTTCTTCTTGCTCTTGTCACTAACAGATTTTATCTGCCCCATCTAAAACTGCTGAGAGCAGAGAGCATTATGTCTCTAAGAAACAGGCTTTTATGATATTAAAAATTAAAACTTGGAGTGTTCGGCTTAGGAGGCCGTAAGGTTACCTTTCCTAAGACAGTAACTGAATTGAACCCAAAATTCACCTGTGTTTCTCCTGTAATGTCCTCTGCTGGATGCCCTGACTTCGGGAGCAGAGAAAGGAAACTGCCTGATGTGTCTTTTCTTTGCTAAGCACTCAGGCAGCGTGCAGCCTTAGAGAGCACCAGTGCTTGCTGCTTGCCATTGCCTATGGCAAAGAAAAAGGGAAGATTGTGAAGGGATGCAGGCTGGGAGAAAGGATTTGCTGACCAGGCTCCTCTTGTCCATAGCTGCAAGTCCTCAGGCACTGTCAGTGAGCCCAGCTTCCGGGCGAGGGTTTTGTGTTTGTGCAGGAAAGCAGCTTGCCCAGTGGTGAATGTTAATACATTTACTGCTGCTTTGAGATAGCAACCATGAATTAATCATGGCCTCTGTGAGGGAATGGCTCAGGTCTGAGCAATTGTCATAAGTGTGATTCAGCTTGGCCCTCCCCAGGATGCTTTTAGCACACCTGAGCACAGGCACAGGGAGATATTCCTGGCAGGAGGTTGAGGACTTTGTATGTAAGTAGATCTGTGTGTCTTTGCTCTTGCACTTGTGTAACCCTTATGTAAACCCCCTCAAAACAACCTCGGTCTAAAATAAGTAAGAACTTGCTTGAGCTCATTGAAGAAGCTGGAATATAATAGTTTTCTGTCAGAAATTCTGCATAAAATTGCTTTAAATTGTATGTGGAAAATAAAGCATTTATTGGGATATTGGGATCTGTGCTAAAACAGTCTGTGCTACCACAGAGGTTTTTGCTTTCTGATGGGTTGTATTGTCAAGGCAACTATGTTGCCTTATAAAGTTTAAAAGCTCTGCATTCTCAGACAGACTGTGCTGGCCTGTGTGAATGATTTGTATGAACTGTAATAGACTTTTTACTCAAAAGCTGTACATTTCTGGCAGATTCTTTTGAGTGCTTTTCAAACCTTTGAAATAAAAAGCTGAGGAGTAAACAAACAGGAGGAAATCACATGCTGTAAATCGCCAGGAGCACATAGAAAGTCTCAGGATTGTGAAAGAAATAAAGTGTGAAATAGCAATGATACTGTAAAAGAGATATAATAAAGCCAGAAAAAACAGTGGGTCAGGTGCTAAGTGGCATGAAGGCTGCTTTGCTCCACTCCAGCAGCTCAGTACAGCAGTTAAGCAAACATTTTACAGCTGGAAGTACACACACTCTAGTTCCTACGAAGCTGGGTGCTGAGCCCCTCTTGCTCTGAGGGTGAAAGAGCAGCACACAGTCCTTACACAGACAGTCTGCAGAACTCATT
The DNA here is from genome assembly GCA_013397725.1 of Rhagologus leucostigma. Taxonomy (NCBI): domain Eukaryota; kingdom Metazoa; phylum Chordata; class Aves; order Passeriformes; genus Rhagologus; species Rhagologus leucostigma. Next base: position 1,166,797 of record VZTD01004011.1, on the reverse strand, counting down.
TAGTGTGTCAGTGTGTGGGGATGGGACAGGAGCAGTACTCACCGCACATAGATTTGCGTGGCCGGAGTTCCTGCTTAGTTCCCTGCCAGCTCCCAAGCTCCTCTGCCCAGTCCTGTTTACAGCAAGAGTGTGGGGACCCCAAGTTTATCCTTGCAAATGTTCACAAATGTAACTGTGGCAAGACCGTGCTAGATTCCAGAAAAAGAAGTTTTTTTAGTCAACAACATACCAGTATTGACAAATCTTATAATTACTGGTGCTGATGAATCTTACAGCTTTATCATAAAAAATCACAAGATTTGTTCATGTTGCACCAGATTGTTTAATTATCTTCTTGTCTAATAGCCATTAGTACTGTGTGTGACTTATTTAAGAAGGAGAAAAAATTATTGTGCAGAGGTAATTGTGGCCAGAGAAGAGAGGAGTGAGAATATGTGAGAGAAACAATTACGCAGACACCAGGGTTGGTGAAGAAGAATGGGAAGAGGTGCTACAGGTGCCAGAGCTGAGGATTGGAGATACATGTGGGAGCAGAGACCCACTTATAGCAAATGGAGGCCTCCATGCCAGAGTAAGTGCATACCCAGAAGAAGGCTGTGACCCTGTAGGAAGTCCTGGCAGGACCTGTGGAACCATGGAGAGAGGAACGTATGCTGGAGCAGGTTTACTGGCAGGACTTGTGACCCTGCAGGGGACCTGTGCAGGAGCAGTCTGTACCTGAAAGACTACACCCTGTGGAAAAGGACCCACACTGGAGCAGTTCATGAAGAACTGCAGCCTGTGGGATTGACTCATATTGGAGAAGTTTGTGGGGGACTGTCTCCCGTGGGAGGGAGCAGGGAAGAGAACTTCATCCCTGAAGAGGAAGCAGTAGCAGAAAAAACGTGTTTGAACCGACCATAACCCCCACTGCCATCCCCCTGTGCCTCTGTACAGCAGAGAACTCTCGCTGTTGTGTAAGGGGTTATGTACAGGGTAGCAGGACAACAGCAATGATGCAGCAAAACCAGCTGGTTGCAGGAGGCATGTGCTGGTGCATGTGCCCTGTGCTACACGAAGGAGAGAACTGTGGTCTCGCCTGGGATGAGGGAAGCTCTTTGTCACAGCCTTTCCAGGAGGAGGGGGTTGCTGTGGTTCACGTTTCAATGCGGGGGACAGCGCGTGCCTCCTGGTTGTGCTGTGGAACGGGGCAAGCTCTGCCACCTGTCCCTCCAGAGAGTGCTGCATGGCCTCTTGCTGCTTGGAACACAAGGGACCCGAGAAGAACAAGGTCTGGGGGTGTGAGGCTGGATGAGTGTGGTGAAGGCAGTGGGACACTCTAGGTTGTCCCAGCAATATCCAGCACAGGACACTTGCCCTGTGCTCTGAGGGCTTCTCTGCACAGGAGGTTCTTACTGAATATTTTTTTGATTGCCAACCAGTGTAAAGAATTCTTTATTCAAGAAAAAACCACAAAGTTATGCTGCTGAGTAACCCTGTAAGGTGACATGGAGATGCCTACCTGAATTTAGAAACACCACAGTAGTTACACAAAGCATGTCCCATGGATGTGACCTTCTCAGTTCCTCCCACTCAGTAAACAGAGGAATCGGTTATTCTCTAGCTGTGTCTTCCTTGCAAGAAAGGCACACTTTTTAGAGTAAAATTCACAAGTTAGCTGTCTTTCTGTGAAATATTCAATATAATGAGCTTGTGAGGGGCTTGCCCTAGTTGCAGAGAAAGTTATGGAGAGGCAGGGGATGTAATAGATGCAATGTTAGACTTGCTTTGCTGACTTCTGGGGAAAACCCATTGCTCCTATTTTCAAGTGAGGCCAACAAATTTCATTAGTTTATCTTTCTGTAAATATCCTGACTCGTTTTAGCAGCAGAAAGGTAACTGTGGCTGCAAAACTGGCATTTTGCAAAGACATCTTGAGATTCAGCCATGGAAATAGGCATTTAATTTCAGCCAGCCACTGTTACTTTCTTTTTTTTAACTTTATTTGTTTTCTTTTCTCTTTTTTTTTAATCTTATGCCTCAGTGGAACTTGCCTGCAACTGCTCTGTGCAAATGTGCGAAAGCATTTTAGTACTAGTTTCTTTACACCTAAACACCATAAAATTTATGTAAAAACCAGACTCTCAGGAGTCAATACCAGAATGCCAGTCAGGATTCTGGGTGCTTTATGCAACAAAGAGTGTTCTGTTGAAGCAACCCCACATTTCCCTACTGTGTTAATATTTTTCTCCATCATGAAATGGAAGTGGGAAAGAAAGCTGCTGGGATGGGTTAAGAGGTCCCTACTTAGCTGATGCACACAGGAGGAAATGAGCTGATCTGCTCGAGCAGATCAGACCTGCAGCCAGCAGCGCAAAGCCAGACTGACATGACCTGTGGAAAGGGAGGCAAAGAATGGTGTGGCATCGAGGACATTAGCCTGGCTCACTGTCATTCCTTCTGCTGGGGTGTTTTGCGAGAAGGTGTAAGGCTGTAATGTCTCCTGGACTGTCCTCTCTTTACAGCATTTGGTGCTAAGAAGCCAATTCCACCCAATAAACTGTCCTAATCCCCAGCCTCTTCCTTCTCCTTTCTTACCTGGTACGTTTGTTGTACCTCTGTTTTAGCCTTGTCCTTTCCCTCCCTTTCCCTCTCCCTCTCCACCTTCCATAACGCATCTCACTGAAGAGCAGCCCAGCTGCATCTCAGACCCTGCTGGGCTCCAGGCTGGAAGGGGTGGGTCAGAGTTTCACTTTGAAGCATCGCTGTGGGGCTTCCAAACTGTACTGGGAGAGGAAATTGCTGCCTCCTCCTGCAGCCACATGGTCAAACTCAGCAGCATCAGAGACAAGCCCGGGCTGCTTTTCACATCAAATTTTACCACACAAGAAGAAGGTGACAGAAGTATGATTGAAGGGAAGGTGGAGAGAGGTGGAGAAAAGTACGTTCTTCTGAAACTATCTTTTTCTTCTCCTCTTTTTCCATATGAGAACTGGTGGATCCCTTCTTAGCTCAGTGCTTCTCTCCAAGCAATTCATGCTGCAGTATAGGAAGGGCTGAAAGGAGGTTTTGGGCCACAGATGGCAGCATTTCAGCAATAAGGAGGGCATGGGAGGATGCACAAGAGCACCAGAGATAATGAATTAAGTGATGAAATAATATGTTTAGAAACCCAGTAAGAGATGTGCTATCTGGCTGCTTGTGCAATTATGCCTCACTCCCAATGAAACCCCAATGACAAACTAAACTCTGCTTTTCCTCTGTGTTTTTCTTGAACTGAGCAGTAAGATAAATCTGCAGCAGCATCTGGGAAGGATGTGAAGAATCATCTGTATGTCAGAAAAGTCACACACTTTTTTGTCAAGACCTTTTGTGTGGAATGTGCTAAATGGTAACAAGTACTGGTGGGATTGACAGGCACGGAATTTTTGGTGTGTTTGTGTCCATGGGGGTCTTTCCATCTCTGGGCTTTAGTTTGAGTGATTTTGACTTTCCATTCTGTGCATTTTCTGCGGTAGCACACCTTCAGCTTTCTCTGTGCCACAGTTGTTTGTGATAGAAACCCCTAAGTGAGAGAGGAGTGTCCCAGTGTGCAAGTTCTAAAGCTGGATGGCAGAGTGAGGTTGAACACTGCTTTTTTGAGAGACATGTGGAAACTGCAAATTCAATGTGCTATCTGTATGTCTGTTGATACTATTTTAAACTCATACCATGAAGGCTAAAGTAGAAGTTAATGGTGATGTAAATTCTTGTTTTCTACTTCAAATATACGTTTGCATTTTTAGTTGTAGTTGAGATTGAAAATTTTGAGAATTTTGTAGATTTCCTTTCCACATGAAAATGTTAATCCTTGTTTTCTAAATGAAGTAATTCAGTAGAAGGCATCATGTTTCTTCTTCTCATCTGCAGTAAGTTACAGCAAGCCATTCTTTCCACTGTCAAAAAGCCCAACCTTTTTAGAGAAAAGATGGTTGGAAAAAAACCCTCAGCAAACTCAAAATATGTGTATAATTTTCCAAGTGTAGTACATGCTTTTTAAGGTTTTAAAAGAATTGATTATGAAATAGTTTAGTTCTGCATGGTTCAAAATGTGTAGGTATTCAAACACAGAAAATTACTAGCCCTGTTTTTGACATCCCTAAAGGGTGCTATCTGAGGGTACAGAAACCAACTGCTTTCTGAGGTCACCAGTCGTGCTTTGATATCACTGGTGGGGGAATCAGGCAAACCTGAGATCTTTGCGACTTCAGTGTTTCCAGACCGTGCACTTCCCAGAGGACATCACAGTGGGGCATCCTATTGTTTCTAGTGTGCTGAACTGAGAGTCAGGCAGGCATGAGCATTTTGAATTAAAGTATTTTTCATAAAATACCAAACTATCAGAAGGTTTTGCCAACATTCTCCTTGAATATATCTTTTATATTAGATGTGGATGAGAGAAACAAAGGAAAACAGACTGGGAATTTCCAACATTCAGAAATGCTGAATTATGCAAGCATCAGTTTCAGTCTTAAGCAGCGGGATGCTTTTAATTTTATAACTATCTGGATATGATTCTCCACTTCCTTTTATCAGTTTTATTCTGGCACAACTTCTAAACAGAAAGTGGAAAAGTGAGCCTCACAGTAGGTAAGGCATGTAGGCACAGGTACAGGTATGACTAAGAAATAGAAAGGTGTATATCTGCATGCACATTGTGTGCAACACCTGTGAAGTGTTTATGTCAGAGCCATTCATGTTCTGTTATTCAGAAGGACTAAATAAGTGCTTTCAGAGTAAGTGCAAGTGATTGGTTGTTTTTCTGTGTGTGCCTGTAAATCCCACATTAAAAACACATACTTCTTTCAGTGAAGTGAAAAAGGTTACGCACCTCTTCAGTTGTACAGATGAAGTGTTTGTGAGTTTTGTAAAGATGAATGAAGTCCATGGAGTTTTTACGGTGAGCTTGTGATCACCAGATGTTGGAGTATGTGCGTGAATGCATGCTGGTGCATCTGTTGTTTGGATAATAGGATATACACATGTGGGACAACTGTGCAGTGTAGGTGTTATGACACTTGGGACCATGGCTTCAGCAGGCGTAAATCAGGGTGGCTCAGGGGAAGGAACAAAGTCCAGCAGCATGCGCTTCCTGGAATCAGCGTGTGTGATGGCATGTAGGGACTTGGACATGTGGGATTGCGGTTGGCAGAGTGTGTCAGGATGTGACTTGGGGAGCTTCAGCTGAAGACAGTTGTTAAAAGAAAAGAGAAAAAGCCAAGCCACAAATACACATCTAAGGAGCACGAATGTTAAGGGAAAAGGAGAGAATGCATTCACTGAGACTGATTCTTCAGGCTAAGTCACCGGTTTTGTGCTGCTTTTCCTCCGTGGAAGTACATTGGAGCTGTGGGATTTTAGAATAATTCTGAGGGGAAATTCAATTTATGGTTTGGCATGTGTATGTGATATTTCAGATTTCAAATTAGATTGTGTTTATATGACACAGTTGCCTTTCATAGCACAGGCTTGATTGAAGTTCCTAACAGCTTTTCCAGGTCCATGCACCATACTATTGTAATACAGCGCTGTAACCTATTCAGTCACTCGTGGTTCTGTCTCCTATGAACTCATATCAACTCCATTCCCCATTTTGTTACTTTTAAAAATAGTTTGTTTTATTCCTACCTTGGTCTTGAAATGCTAGAAGCTAATAAAACCAGAACTGTGCTCAGATTCTTCTGGAGAATCTTTTCTCTCAATCCTACCTGCGTGGCTATATAGTCAGAGCTGGAAAACTGGCTGGTTTGGATGCAAGTAAGTTGTATGTGAAATAAAAGGAAGAACATGTTTATCACTTGTGAAAAATACCCCAGACTTACTGGTGACTCTGCAGAGGTGATCAAATCAGCAAACAGAACATTAGATTGCAAGGAACTTCCCAGTGGAAAGTACCATTGAAAATACTATAATTTCTTCTGTGTGAGCCACTGGCAGATCACTGATTTGAACCCCAAATACATTTTTAGGAACTCAATCCCACATATATTTATGTGCCTTTGTGTGTGTGCATCCCTGTCTGTAATAAAAATAGGACAGATTCACCAAGAGAGAAATTTAAGTGCTTAGAGTCAAGGAGAAGCTTTGTTATGAATGAAATCTGGAAGGATTTGGATTACAGTCAAGAAGTTTAGATAGAGGGCAATCTAAATTGTACAAGGGCAGATAGTCTTCCAAAGTCTGGCTCAGAAAGGGATGTGGGAGGTCTGAAAGACAGCTTGGCTAATGTAGCGTGTAGATGAAAAAAAGGCACTTTAATGATTTGTTGAACTATTACAAACCCAAACATCAGTTCAACAGGACTAGCCTGATAATTACTGTTTTCCCAAAAGAAAATTGTAGATTGTGAATGAAACAAGCAACTTAAACTTGAAACTTCAGATAAGTGGAGCTGCATTTTTCTTGTGAAACCATTCCTACGGAAATATCCTAATGATTTCCTTTTGAAATAGTCACATTTAGAAAGGAAATACATAGATTGGCACTTATCTTGTTGTAACACAGCAGACAAGGGACAGTCATACTATAAAGGCAAATCATTTTAACATAAAAAAGTACTCTTTTTGTTCTTGTGTGCACAGTCACATGGTAGGACTCACTGCTGTGTGACAGCAGTGCCAAGAGTTCAAAAGGACTAAGGGAAATATAAGACCTTTCTTGTTATTAAGATACCATCTGGCTCTCTGATACTGCTGTCATGATAACCACCATGGTATAGGGAAATGTATATAATATCTCTTTCCCTGTGGTTTTTAGGCCACCAAAATCAGCCTGCAAATACTTAAAATGTTAAGCTTCTTCTGTTTGAGCTGTGTTTATGCCTACAAAAAACATTAATATTTTCTGGACTTCGCAGTCATTTTGAATTTCCCAACGATTTCACACTGGTCTCAGAGAGAATAGATACCTCTGCAGCATTAATCTTGTGTCATGTTTTCCTTTTTTCTAATGAAGGATTTTTTTTCACTGTCTAGCAGAGAGCAATCCAAGCCACAGAATCCAGAAACAGACTGTCCCAGAGCTGGTGCCCCCTTCCACCACGGAAGGGCCTGCCATAGAGCTGGGATCTAGTTTCAAACTCCTGCACAATTTGTGGTTATTTAGAGCCAACATTTTGGTTTGAGTTGGTCTCTAAATATTTGTTGTATGGTTTTATTTATAAGAATAATGACTCTGTGTTTACAGGCTACAGCATATAATGTATCTAATGCCTGGTCTCCTATTCTTTTTAGCTTGCTCTAACTTTCAAGTGCATTTCCACTCTTTAATTTTACACAAACTCTTGGACAATGGCCAGACAAATTCTTTGTAGTCTGTACTGTTCAGGATCTTGGCCAGATTAAAGTTGTCATCAATTTCACCTCCCTCTTCTTTTAATAACATCCCACTTTTCTCCCTAGTATTTCTCATGTTTTTAAAGGTTGCCGTTCCCTACGTTCGTCTGCATTTTCTTCAATATTATACTCTTCTTTTTTTTCTTCCGAATTTACCTGAATCTTACTTTTCTGCATGCTCTTTTTAAGCCCTGTATTATTTTAAATACGGTCTTCATAAATATTCACTACTGAGCAATCTTTTTGTGAGGCTGTGCTGGTGATTCCTTGTCGTAAGTCCAATCTGACCGACAGCTGTAGAGAATGTCCTCAGGGAATTTTAGCAATATCTTGGTTTCTTCTATACCGAAATTTCAAATTGCATTTTCCTCAAAGCTAGTCTGACATACCGAAGGCCCAAGCCATTCTTGCTTACCAGAAGACAACAATTCAACATCAAACCCTGAGTCCAACTTTTGCTACTTCAGAGGGTTTTGTTCTCTTGAAATACGATTGCCAGAAGCCTCTGCTGGGAAAAATTATGGTTATAGAACTCTTTTAAACAAACAAGATATCACCATCCACAGATGGGAGAGTTTATCAAACAGGTTTCTGGTTGACATCTATTTGAGGAGATATTTTTGGTTGTGATAGATAGTCTAAAGCACGGACTGATGAGCCGCAGGCAGTTTTACTCAGAGAATATGATGGGATTTGGTATGAAGTCTACAGAGAAAGCCTGCGCTGTGATACTACTCAGAACAATCGTGGTCACCCAGCTTACACTTCTCTAATGAGAATTTGTACTTGCCAAGGATGAGTTCAGAGCCCAGCAGTTAGCATCTCCATTTTCAGCTGATGCAGATCAAAACTGGAGCTGGTGTCTTGGATGTCTGGTCCTAAACTGTATGTTGGCATAGCGTATAAGCTTTCTTTTTCTCAGCATTCTTTGAAAAATTACAGTAGATTGTGAGATAAAAACCACTTCCCAGTTTAACTGTGGTTGATATTCTTTCTTCCGGCTGGAGCAAAAGTTAACTTTTAAGGGCAAACCCCCAGGGCTGAGTACACTAGTAAACTCCAGCTGCTTTGTACTTCTTTGCCAATACTGAGAAGTCATAAACCCAATTTAACTTTCTGGTTAAACCAGGTTTACAGCTGTTTTGCATTGCTGGAGTGGAGCAGAGCAGCTGGAGCATACCAGTGAATCAGGGTGATTTTTTCTTTGCTGAGTCTTGTGTCTCTTTGTTCAGTCTTACATGGAATAAGACAAGGCCGAGGCAGTCAGCTCTTGGCAGTGCACAGTCAAGTTGATGCAAGACTTGCATTTACAGCCAAAGCCACCGTGGAGTTTTTTTGTGTCTTTCTGTTTGTTTTCATATTCTCCTACTAGTTGTGTTTGCCGTGGGGATATAGATGTGTGATAAAAGTACTGGCTTTAAACTCAGTTTTGATATGTGCAGCCTTTTTTGAGCACATTTGGCATGTTTTGTTGGCTCAAGTCATCTTACAAAAACACCTTATAGCACTATGTATCAGGAAGATGAAGAAGATTTTGAGGTTAAAGTGCCAGAGGAATTCCTCACTCAGAATCATCTTGTCTCTATTTACACCACTTGTGACTGTATGAGATCTTTTCATTTGTCTGTGCCGCTTTTCCCGATCTCTACAACATCTTCTGGTTTTGTCTTTTGGAATCTTGCTGATATGAATGCCATTTTGTCCTGCCGTGGTTTCATAAAAGGGTCTTAGGCTAGAAATGAATTACATGAATGCTTCTTTCGGCTGCCTGAGATTGTAATGTAGGATGAGCATAGAAGAAGTTCTTGGTTTGGACAGGTTTGTACTGTCTCCAGATCAGTAAATCCTGATATTGGTTGCAACTTGTAGTCATGAATGGAATAATAATAAGTATTATTGGGGAATACACAAGATGAACTTTAAAAGCTTCCTTTGAGCCCAAATCATTCTATTACTCTATTATCAGTAATAAGAAGGTTATAAATTCTAGCTGTATGTAGTTAATAATGGGCCTAATGCTGGAAGAAAGGATGATTAATGTAGTAGGACATTGTGGGTGAATGGAAAAGTTCAGGGGGATAAGATAATCTATAAGAACACCTGCAGAACTATCTCTGTGTTATTTGTTGTGTGCAGTATGTCCATATGGTTACAATCACCAAGTGTTTAGAAACCTTTGCCTACAGCAAGAGCAATTGCCGGATCAGCTGTGCAAAATACACCGTGCTAATTTGAACTGCTCTGCTGAACCCCAGACTGCTTCACCTCTGCTGCTCCTGCTGCCTCTGCCACAGCCAGGCTTCTTGTGTGTTTTTGAAGTTACTGAGGTCTTTGGTTTAGCTTCTCCCCAAGCATTAATTATCAGGGAAAACCGTTCTGTACCTGAAGTAGTTGCACCAGCAGCCACCACACCACAGCCAGACGAATTCCCACTCTTACAAACTGTTTGGACTTAGTGAGTTTCTGTTCTTTCACTTTTATAGGGTTGTGACATTTTGTTTCTAAATTCCAGTAATGTCACACTGCTTTATGCATGGTTCTTAGGCTGCTGATCTTGTGCGGTGGCAGTAGCCAGTTTGAAAATCATAAATCTAAAAAGAACCATGAGATCTGTCTGCAACCAGCAGCAAAAGCAAGGTGTCCACTCTGCTAATTTCAGCTGAGTTCATAGGAAAAAAAATAAAAACCAAAAAAAGAAGTTCCCCAAATTTTCTTTGTCCATACATATCCCAGATTTTGTATCCTCTTTGTAGTCTGCAGGTTCTAATGGTCAGCAAATCAACTGCAGGGGAGAGGGGAGGACCACCTGTTGCACTAAATATTCACAAACCCTGCAAACAAAAATAAACAGTAAAAGACCAAACCCTTAACAGCTTGTAACAGCTGCCACATTCCACCCAAGAGAAATCTTTATGCTAATGGAATCTGACAGGATCTACATTAGATATCTACACATAGAGGGAAAAAAAACCTAAAAAAAAAGGAAGAAAAAGTCATGAGAGAAAGAGAATAAGCCTGTTGGACTCCTCTGAGTAGGTGGTGTTTTATGTATATAAGGCTTTTGTCATTGTTCTCTCCTGTAGTTTACATTTTTGATAGTGTGAAGTAAAACATTTGTTAAGTGCATGAGCTGCGTGATATGGCCAAGGACTAAACTGAGCTCTGTTTCTTTTATTGGTTAAATAATGGGAGCAGTATCCCTGCTGTGCTCCAGCTGCAGCAAAAATTCTGCTGAAGATTCATCCATGAAATTGCATAGAAAATAATCTTTTAACATCTCACATAGCAGTTTGCCTCTTGTACCAAACTGATGAAAACCCAGGAAATTCACATGAGGAATACTAGCCAGTCGAGCTGTAGGAAGAAGTCAGGCAGTAGCACCTTGCTGATTTGTGTAGGAGGGCTCTGATCCCAGGACACATAGTACTGGTACTGGAAACTGGTTGGGGTTATTGTCTGTCATCTTGGGGCACTCAGTGCAGATGCTGATCTCAGGGTCACCACGCTTGTCAGAATGGTCTTTTCCTACCAATCTGCCAGCAAGAAGCCTGGGGATTTGTGGATCAGAACAAATGATGAGTTGAGGATTTCCAGGGTGATACAGAGACAGTAGAAAGGCAAAAGGGATTAAGAAAGAAAAAATATGAACTACTTTGATGTTCTTGTGTAAGCTCAGAAATGGCCAAACATATCCCTGGAAGCTCTGAAAGGGACCCTCTGGTCTGCTTAGACTCAAAGGTTGCTAAAAGCACTGAGAAATTTCCTCTCCTCCAATACTGTTAAACTGCAGTAAGTAGCTGGATGCCTGGTCAGCGTGGTAAGAAGGGATGGTTGGAAGATATCCAACAGGGAAGTAGAAAGGGAACTGTCTTTTTGCACAGTGACAGTGAAAGAGAGTTATGCTTCAGGCCTCAGAGAGATTTTTGCACATTGAACCCAGGGGTCTTTTCCATGACCTTTACAGTGTTTTCCCATTACATAGTTTCAACCTCCTTGAAATGCAGTTCTTGCAAGAGCCTGTCTGGCTTTGACAGATCAGTCCAGGTCCCATGGTCAAAAACACTTGGTCAGCCTGTTTGTCCAGCAAGTTGCCTGTAACAAGGGACAGTGTTTTCGTATTTCCTCTGTATTATCTGTAGGGAAAAACCTATTAGTCTGGAAGAGTTAAGCATTGGCATTTCCCTGTGGTCACCATGTCTGTCTCCACAAAGACTGAAATGTTTGGGTTTTCTTCTGGCTACACATCACTCCACAGAACAGCAGAAATAATCGGTGGAAACATTAGGAAAAAAGAACATAAGGAATGAGCAAGAGTGGAAATGGATGGTTTTAGAAGAGATTTGAAAGAATGGGGAAGTGAAAGAGGCAGATTGATACTAACTGTGCAGTCAGCAGTAGCTTTGGAGGTGTTCACCTCCATAGCTATGGTGCAGCAGGAAGGGCCCTTCTTTGAGCAGACAGATGAGAGGAACAACCTTGTAAAGAAAAGCAGTTAAGATCTGAAAGTGCAAGTTCATGGGTTCCTGTGAAAACAATAAGGAACATTTTGACCTGAGACTGTCCCAGCTGAAAGTCCAGTGAAATACCGTAGGTTTAGAAATCTCGGTTGCGTATACTCCCACTTTTGTTAGCTGTCAGCAATGGATGAGCTTGTTGTGAAGTATTATTTCTCAAGGACTGTACCCCAGCAAGAGAAAACCATAAAACCACTTTAATTGCTCCTTGTTTAACTTGTGCCTAAAGTGGCAAGAATTACAGAATCATCAGTGTTGGAAGAGACCTTCAAAATAATCTGTAACAGTCAACCATAATCACCCCTGAACCATATCCCTAAGTGCCACATCCAGATGCAGTAGGATTGCAGCCTAATATAGTGCAAGAGAGTCAGTGTTCCTGGGGCAGCAGTCTGAGAAGGTCTCCTAACTCTGAAAGGAAGCCACGTCATGGGGGGTCTGCACTTCCCTCTGACTGGACCTTGAATTCAGAATGTGGGCTTTTGTATAACACACCTCTCAAAGGAGAGACAAACACTCTTATCTTGCCACTTTGGATCTAGAAGAAACTATAGGTAGCTTATCTTCCTCAGAAATCCTTGTTTGTCCTTCAGTCATACACGATATGTAGTACGAGCCCCAGTCTGCATCTCGGGGTGTTCACAGTTATGTTATATCGTGTTGGTGCTTCAGGAGCTATTGCCTGGTTCCCCTCTGCTTACACCAACGTGAAGTAAAAGTAATTTCTTTGAGTTTAGCCAAGTTGCACCCCACTGAAGCTGGTGTGTGAAGAAATCAAGTTCCCAGTTTGAATGCCTGAAGAAGATTCAGATCTTCTTCCTGATTGTTTCAATGCGAGCAAGTATGTGCAACAGAGTAGCTTGAGCTGTGCTAGCTGCCAGCTGGCACAATTAATTACTACACATCAAGACTGTTTCACTCTACACCCCTCTATAGATTTCTCACTTACAGATGTTCACACCTGTCTCTTGGTTAATTCAAAATCCTAGCACATGGAGAGAACTCCAGCTAAGAGTCACAGAGTCTTATAGACCTGGCTCTCACTAGAGGTGAATTTCGTCTGTCAGATGCACTTAACCTCCCCTGAATTCCCTGGCTCTGAACTCAGTGTCTCCAACTGGATGACAACATTCGGGAGAGCTTAGCTCAGGAAAGGCTGAAGAAAACACAAAACACACCTTACTGCCTGTTGAGTATGAACTAAGAGCAACAACACTAGTGACTCTCCATTTCCAAAATCAGAAGTAGGAGAGGTAGTTACTGTTCTGTGCACTAACTTGGGAGTAATAATAGTTCATAACTCAGGGAACAAAGTAGTATCCTTGGGGAAAAAAGAGTTCTATTCTTCTTTGTGTAGGACCACATATTTGGGTAGATACTGGCCTATCAGTAATTAGTGAACTCATTTTGCAATTTTTGATTTGTGCGAGCATGGAAAATTATATCCAAGGTTATGGCTCTCCTTCGATTTCCATAATTAATAAAAGGCCACTGCAGAAGTCTGTAAAGTCAGTGGGATGATATCAGTATAAAATCAGTGAGAAGGGCCTTAAGCCTCTGATACTTAATTTTTTGCAGCATGCAATTCCAGTTAATTCCCAGGGATTCCCAAAGCTCCAGCCACACACCCAGTTTGAAAGGCTGTCCAGGAAATGCTGGAATGAAGTGGGGACAGCATCTAGCCAAGTGCCATCTGTTGGCCATTTACCATACTGCCTCAGAGGACACAGTTTCTGAGTGCCTGAACCAAGCATAGATGATGTGGTCTAAACCCATCTCTTTAGATTCAGACCTACAGTTTGGTACCTCGCTTCAGAAGGAGGACTGCTCTTCCCTGCAACCAGTCCCTTCAGACTCCCAGTGTAGTTTATCTTTATTTTAAATTGGACATTAGGAAGAACTTCTTCACAGAAAAGGTGATTAGACATTGGAATGGGCTGCCCAGGGAGGTGGTGGAGTCACCATCCCTGTTTAAGGAAAGACTGGATGTGGCACTCTGTGCCATGGTCTGGTTGCCATGGTGGTGTTCACTTATAGATTGGACTTGATGATCCCCGAGGTCTTTTCCAACCTAATTGATTCTGTGATTCTGCAATCTCAGAGAAGATGTAAGACTTCTGGTTAATGGTTCAGCACATGAGCAGATATACAAAAAAGTCTTACTGTGATTTGTGAAGCATCCTCTTTCATTTTGTTGAAGGATTAAGTGATTAACCATTCCTAGGAAGACCCAAGCATAGTGACCCCTAGTCATGCTTATTTCTCCAGCCCTTTGAGATGGAATAATTTGAGCTAGAGGAAGAAGATAAGATTTGCTCCTGTGTCACTGGGATAGTGAAGCAGGGAACAAATGTGTCAGCTCCTCTGTACTCTCAGATTGATTATCTGTCCTGTGGCCACAGAACCCCAGAAGATGATCCCATATTACCTTGAATCACCTTGTGTGTAGAATATTAGTTTTGGGTGTAGTACTGGTCTCCATGTAACAATCCTCTGTGTGTAAGTTTGTGCTACTCCTTTAAAGGCATGGACCTATTATTGCTTCAGCCTAACTTGGAAGTCCATGGGAGACATAAAGAACTCCCTGTTCAAAATGGATTGGGAGCAATAAGTATACTGCACCTTTCTCGTGTCCTGCAGAATTTCTACTGGCAGATTGTCCAAATAACTGGCAAAGCTTACTGAAAGCATCCCTCAAGCAAAATGTCCGCTGTCCAATGACATCACCTAGGGCTCTCACAAAAGATAAATGCTTCCTGATGACACTTGGGGCTGGAAGTTTCTCATAAACTATCAGTCAAACAGTTTATGTCTGTACCACAGCAAAATGGATTCTCCAGAAATGTTTCCATGTGGCAGGAGGTGAGGATGGTGTTTCTGTGGGTGGTACCTTCACTGCCTCCTCCTTCTTAACTGTAGCCCTGAGCACTGATGTGCAAGCTGCTCCAGGAGAGACCATCTCTCAGAAACACTGTAAACCTCAGAGTCAGCCTCCATGACCTCAGGGTTGCTAGCAGTTTCTGGCATTTTCTTGGTATGGAAGGAATTTTAGATGCCATGATTTAATCACATTTTTAGCACAGATTGTTACTTTTTGTCTCCTTAGGTTTCCTTTGTAGACAGAGATATCTCTTTCTGTCTTCAAGTGCAGAGAACATATGTAAATAGCTGTTTTGTCCATTCACTGGGCTGCTTTGTGTGTGATCAATGAGGACACTTTAAAATATTGTTTCTGTACCTTCTTTGAAATCCACAGAGTTCTTCCTGAGCCATTTGATGGAGTGCTTAATGTAATTTTACTCCTTTCTTAATCATCTACATAGTACTAGTGAAAATTTATTAAAAATAATGTTCGAAGCATGAGCACATTGCTTTTCAGAATGTATTGTGAGTAATTTTGATGCTATGTGGGTGTGCAACCTATTGCAAACTAACACTGCTATTTGCAAAATTTCACCTCAGCCCTCTGTATGAAAATGAGGACTGAATATATACAACATATATATACATAATAAATACATGAAACATTTTTGCCAAGAAATGGCCACCTGACTCGAGCCTGATGCCAGCTTGGACTTTTGAACTAGTTGAACCTCACTTTTTTGTTTGGTTGTTTATTTTTTGAGCAAACCTCCTTGTTCTCCCCCATACAGGAGGTTGCATCATGTGATCTTTTCTGCAGTTTGCTTCAATTGTTTCCTTGGTACCACATTCCATATGTTTACTATCACCTTTTTCTGTCCTTTAGCCTAGAGCATTTTCCTCACCAAAAGCTTCATGGTTATCTCTCCAGGAAATATCATTGTTCAAAAAAAGTTTTATAGGAGCATATAAAACACATTTCCAGAATGGTGCTGCCAAATAGCAAAATAAAAAAACGTTCATTGTTTTTGATGATGACAATATTAAAGGGAATAAAAAACTGGGTTGTTTAAAAATATCTAAGTCTTTAATAGTACTGTGGGAGAATACTAAATTAAATGGAATGTAGTTTTCCAGTGAGCCCATCTAATCTTAGCTTGAAACAACAGGTTGAATTAATTTTTTTTCATTTCTGTTTTTCATCTATATTTTGTACTCCCACTACAGCTTGCTACTATTTATATTTTATGTTGAGGATCTTTTTTTCAGCTGTTTCTAAAACTTTACAAAAAAAAGCCACATATCATGTTGGAAACTCAAAGCCCCAAATCAGGCTATAAATCACAAACAACCATACACATATATACATATATACCATATAAAAGGCCATTGTACTATTCTTTAGCACTTCCTGTGTTGACTTTCCTCTTTCCTCCTCTTACCTGTCACACAGCAGGTAGAACTGAAGTGTCTTACCTGGCTTCTTTACTTTGCAGACTCAGAACAGAGCACTGGGTCAGACACAGAGGTGCTGGCAGAAAGGACATCCTGCTCATTTGGCTCCCATTCTGACCTTACATCTGGTGGCTCAGGCCCTCAGCCTCCTCCACCTTCATCCATGGAAGAGATCCAGGTAGAGCTGCAGTGTGCAGACCTCTGGAAAAGATTTCATGACATTGGGACAGAGATGATCATCACAAAAGCAGGCAGGTAAGACATCTCTGGCTTTCTGTTTAGTTAAAAAAGAAATCATAACCAAACAAACCAATTTTTATTTCATTGTGTTTTTAAGAAAGAAACGTCTTTTCCCCTTCTTGATAATCCAAAGGGATAAATATACAGGAAAACTTAAATGGCTCAGTTTATCAGATGTATCTGGTATTAGCTTTCTTAAGACAGGTAAAGTTGTTTCATATAACCGCTTGAATAAGTGGCTCCAAAGGAGAACTGGCAGCTTCAGGAAACCATCGAGGATAGTTGTTCCTTTGAGCAAATAAATGAGGAAACAATCATTGTACTGTTGGCTGTATTGAATTTAAGATGAGTTATGAATTTGGGGGTGAGCCATTTGAGTTTCCTTTCAAGTTTCCATAGCACTTCATGATCTTATTGATTTAATCTCGAATATAGGGAAATTCAAACTCACCTTTGCACCAAATGAATGTCTTCCTGCAGTTCTAAATAGATGCGGTGTTAATGACTTCCTGTATAAAAAATGTGCAAGCCTAATGTTGTCCTTTGCTATTGCAGTGATATCACGACAGCTGAGGTTAGGAAGAGCCACTAATTAGCCAGATTTTTTAAAAAGGAAGACCTCACCATGACAGGTTAGCCAAGGGGAAAATCTTCACTGCTGACTACTATTTAAAAATGGCTAGGAGTTTGTTTGCCAAAACACACCCCAGAGGTAGTTGTAAATTTCTAGATGTCCAAAACCAGGATTTTCAGGCACGTTTGCATTAACGGGCTGTTTCTTACCTCCACCTAATGAGATTTTAATTCCGATTGACGCGGAGAAGGCGGCCGTCAGCACCACGGACAGAGCCCGCCACAGCGAGCAAGCACCGGGTGTACCCCGGGCGCTGTCCCGACTCCGCCGGAGGGATGCAGCAGGGAAATTTTACCCCAGTTTTGGGGAAAACCCATGGTGCTCTATTGTTTATATCACTGTTTCACATCTGTATTCTCAGAATTTGCCAGAACAGCTCGACTTGTTGTTCTATGTTATGTTGTTTTATGTGAAGCGAGAACTATTGCTCTGTAGCCCCGTAGCCCCAGAAAGTCCAGATAATTTGAGGAAAGTTATATTGAACAAATAGCCCAGATGGTGCCTGAAAAAGATTATCAGAGCCAGATTAGCTCCCAGTTTTAGATCTCAGTGGCACAGGAATCATTTCACATCAGTACAGAGTGGGCTGCTCGTTTTGACTTTCTGCCTCAAATAGAAGAGGCAAACTAACAGGAATGATATCACTATTGTGCAACACCTCTTCTCTGGAGATGTTAAAGCAGACACAGAGAAAATCATTATTATCCTCTTTTCACAGGTGGTGGAATTGAGACCGAAACAGATTAAGTGTTCTGTCCAGCATCATTAAATATGGCACTGGAAGAACCAGCTTCCTTCTTTCTGGCTTTATTTTCCTGATGCCTGGACCATGCTGTTTCAGAAACTTAAAACAATACATTATTACCTGTTAGATTAACTATAATTAATTCTCTGATGATACATGGAGTAGATAGACCTAAAAGCAGAGTAAATATCTCCACGCTCGCTCCAGAACTTAGTGGTATGAAGAGGATCTTGGCAGTTCACACATTTCTGAATAAAGTAGCTGACCTTTCTGACATCTTGCAAGCTCCAGTGTGGACAATTTTTTCACTTACAGAAGACCATGTATTACAATAGAGTCATAACTTCCTGTGCAAGTCATATATTCATTATAACCCTAAATAATATTCTTTCTCCTTGAAAGGAGATGCTTGTAATTACTTGAATCTTGGTGGCCAACTGTCACATCATTGACCACAGAAAATCTATGTAACTACTAAACAGATGGTTTTTTCTGCTTGATGATGTTTTCCTCCAGAAGTTACGTTAACAATATTGGAGGGCTGTTGTTTTGTTTTTTTTTTCCTGTTGACTACATTTGTAGGTTAATCACTGCAAAGCATAATGAAGAGCTGGGCAGTTTTCTTTAGGTAATACACCTGTTTATTGCGGATGGTCCATATGGATGTGATAGAATTTGCAAATTAGATGGTTAAACAGTTTAACAAGTTAAGCAATTTTCTCTCGGAGAAGATGTGTCTGTGATGGGTGAGAGGTGGGTCTAGCAGTCCTGTTTCTCCATATGGGATGCATGGTATATGATTCATCCCAGAGATTAGATTTTATTATTTCTGGCATAAATAGCAGAACTGGTGTTATTTCCTGAAGATTTCCTACTACTTCTTCAAATTGTTAGAGACACACAGCATAATTTGCATCTGCTTCCTTCCCCACAGAAGATTTTGCTCTTGTTGCTTTCTCTTCGGAAACTCTGGGTCCCATAAGGCTGCCTTGTTTTGAAAGTCATTATAATTACAGAGTCAGTCGCCTACAACTACAGCTGCTCCTTAATTTTCTATGACTTGTAAAGCACAGCCTGGTTCCTGCCTGTCCCCACAATGTCTCTCTGCTCTTGCTGTGTAATGCTGATTTCTAACCTATGTTCTCATTTCAAACATATTTCTGGAGCTATATCCTGCCTATGTCAGGCACACTGCACTTTTTGACTTTCAGACTCCCACTTCCACTCACTTCTTATTCTGCTTTGGTTTTTTTCTTTTCTTGATGCTGTATTTATAGATGTCTTTTTTTGGTCTGTTTCCATAAACTTACTCCAGTCCTCTTGTAACTCTTCCTTTTTCCTTTCAATCAAAACATTGTTATTTAGATTCTAATCAGATGCTTATAACAAGACTCCTTTGCTCCTTGTGTAAAAGATGCAAATGGCTGTCAGCTGCAGTCATTCAAATCTGCAATTATCTTTATCTCCTTTTTGTTTGAAAGGAAATGTTAGACTCCGTACAAAATAAAATATGTTCATCTTAAGCCCCAGGTCATACCGATTTGAACAACTAGTCCTAAAATAATTTTAAACTCTTTTTCTCTACTCTCCTTCACTAACAGTGATCATACTGGCAGCATCAGTGGAGGAATTTGAAACCTTCCCCACATCCCTACAATCCCTCTCTAATGCCCAGGGTCACCTGAGCGGCAGTGGTAACTGTCAGTTAACTGAGGCATAGAAGTGCTGCCCAAAGTGGGAAAAAATGTGCACTTGTTCCTGGAGGAATACACTGTAGGGAGTGCTTGGAGTCCTCCTCTGGAAGGGAATGGCTGCCTACTATTTATGGAGGTGGTTTTATGGGTGATACCCTGCAGACCAGCACACCCAAGAGGTATTGTTCTGGGAACACAGGTTCTACCTGTCACAGAGCTAGGATGTCATCTCAGCAATGGGGGAAATGATCTCATCTGCCATATCACAGTTATCATATCTGTGCTGCAGGATGGCTCAAACCGAAACGCTGATGGCCAAGATTGGTAGTAAGACTGGAAAAAGCCATCAGTGAGTGAAACAGGTCATCTTGTCCTCTCCTGACTTCTCTGTGCCTCCTGACAGGTTAAGTGGTACTTCGCCTGCAGTCTCTTTACCTCCCTAAAATCATGAGTCCGATTTGTTTGTAGCATGTACTCAACTGTTTACATTACCAGGCGTTACTTTTTTTTTCCAGTGGAAAGAAGGGCAGGTCCCAAAGCGCTCCTCAGTTAGAGACAGCAGCAGGGATTTTGTAATGAAGCTCTGTTGATGCTGAAGGGGCCCATGGAGAGGACTTCTCAGAGCAAGGGCTGGCAGGCCACAGCATCCAAACTGCTTTTTAGAGTTCCTGGCCCAGTGGGCCAGATAAGCTTTCTTCAGCTTCCAGAAGAATGTCCCTTTTGGGAACAACTGAGAAGATCTGCTGGTCTCCCTCTCTCTCATAAACAATAAATCCATTTGCTACCAAGCCCTGCCCTCAGCTTTACCTCTCAGAACACACATCTCTACATGATCCTATGCTGCAGTGGGAAAGAGAAGGGCATTCCTCCCTTGCCTTTCCTTTCCCTGCCTTGTCTTCCTTTCCCTCACCCCTTACATATTTGTTTCTTTAAAGAAATACACATTTGGCATCAGTCTTAAATGCAAGGAAATATAGATATGAAATAACAAGAGTAACTTCAGGCTGCCCTGTAAACTCACACACATTGTAAACATTGTGCACACTTAATCTGCAGACTTAAATCAGATTCTTTTTGCAGAGTTTCTCAGTTGGATTTTTTTTTATGATTGAGAAATGGCTACTCTGTCTATTACAGAAATAGACACATTTTCTTTTACTACAATTGAAGAGCACATCCCTTCATTTCAGGGTTTGCTTTTAATAGATGTCATCCTTATACAAGTCTAATCTTATCTAAGTTCCTAACTTAAGGGTAAGAAACTGAAGCTTTATTCTATTAGGAAAAAAAATCCAGTTTGGGGATATACCTGTGATCCTCCTTTGATCAATTTTCACAAAGTAAAATTAAACTGTATTTTAAAAGAAAATATTAACCACCACCACCAAAAAATATACTGCTAGCTGCCACAACCCAGCTACTTTTTGTTGTTGTTGAAAGTTCCCAAACATGGTTCTTAACACAAGTATGCTCCTGTGCTGGCAAATACTGTTTTAATCAAGTTCTAGAGATATTTATCTATCATTAGTTTTCTTCACATTTGATATTCATAAACTTCAATATCATTACGGAAGAAAACAGAAATTGAGTAGACTGAGGCACATGGTTGTTACTAAAATGCTTTTAAAAACACTTCTGAGTGGTCCTAAAACTGTTGTAATAACTTATTTCAGATCACATCACATTTCCCCTAAAAGGGTACTGTGTATAAGTTCACAGTCTAAGTTTAGGAAGACTGTTTTCCTGCTGAGTGGTAAAGCTAACATATAAATAACTTGATCATCCCAAACTGCTGCTGATATAAAACCTCCTCCTAAAATATATCCGATGTCATCACATGTTCCCTATGAAAACAGACAGCCTTCGCATCCGTAGCTGTTGACTATGAAGCTGATACCTTTCTAGATGAAAGATTCTTGACTGTTTATTAATACAGCTGTACCCAAATGGCCCGAATTCCTTCCAAACCTTTGAGCCTCTTGTTTTCTATAAGGCTGGTGCCTCTGGGCAACCAAGAGCCAGCCAAGAGGAAATGCAGAGAACAGGGACTTTACCAGGATTACACACAAGTATATCCCTAAGTCTCTACTGTTAGCCTCTGCCTTTTCCATTTCCCCCTTTCCACACAGCCGTGCTACTGGAGACCTGCTGTGAGAATTCCAGGCCACATCTTTATGGCAAGGAAACCTAAGTTACTTTTACACCTACAGAAAAAGAATAATATTTAAATTATTTTGTAATAATTTACAAAACTTTAAGAGCACACTTGAACCTTAGAGAAAGCAGTGGGATCAGCTGAGCTCTCTCCGATCATTTTAGAGATTAGCCTCTAAGCCTGCTGAATGGTCTGTGGTAATCTTTTACAAGGTATTTCATAAGCAAACAACCCCACAGGCTATACTGCAACTTTACACGGGGCTGCAGATTTGGAGAGAGCTTCTTGGGACACACAGCACATTCAATTTTCCCAACACAGTGTGCAGACTTAGACCCAAAGAGACTCTGATTTAATCCTGGGTTTCTCATCAACCCTCTGAAACATGACCTACCTCTTTAGCTGCTCCCAAGCCACCTCTCTCTAATTAAAGAGAGCTGGACTGTAAAATGCCACATCCTGTACCCATTTGGCTTGGCAGATTTAATGAGCTATTGTGGCAGAAACAAGGTAATGCCCTCAAGCCACTGAAGACTAATCCATTATTCCCTTTTTCCCTCCTGCAAGTCATTCTACTAGCAAACTCACACCATCAGCTGCACAAATTGCTCTCTCCTTGAAGGGTATCTGCAGATGACTTTTCTGACAGTTTTATGTCTCTCATAACTCAGGTTAGCTGTGCTGTGGCAGCTGTGGGGTGGTGCTCTCCCCACCCCCCACGATAAGTGCCCTTTCTCAGAGCAGATGCAGTTACTAATAGGTCGGATCTTATCTTCTCAGTGTGGCCTGAAATGAAAGAGCTGTGGGTAGGGCAAAGGCTGAGCATCAACCTCTTCCTCCTTCCCACCCTCTTCTGCAAGTGCCTATACACGGCTTGGCTGGGAAAGAACGAAATTGATTCTCATGGTCGCATCCCTGCCGTGCAAAGTTGGAGAGACATGTTTGGAGATGCTGACACAAGCTTTCCTGTTTTCTTCCTCCTCCAGGCTCTGTTCACTAGCAATACTTTGAGAAACAGAAATGTTGGAAGGAGAACTAAATTTTTTCTGACATTTCACTGCTTCTCACTAAATAGAAGGGAAAGTGTCATGATGGTTTCTAGGGATGGCTCCTAGAAACAGTGGACGACATTTCTTGTATACTTTCCTACTGTTTTGGCATTGTGATTTTAAATTGCCCTTTAATATCCTCCTTCCATCCACATACTTCCACCCTGTAAAGATATGTCTACTTATCAGAGAAGCACAGCGTGATTGTGTACGAGCATCCAGTACTTTTGGGGTTTCTCCTACCAAAGCTCCGTATTTTCTAGGCAGAAGCCATTCAGTTGAGTAACACCATCCTGTAAGACCTCAACTTAAGTTTTTCTCAGATAAAGGCTGAGAAGCCACTCAGGTAGAGCTGAGGTCTGAGTTAACAGTCAGTGAAACAATGCAGGATTTCTTTCAGTGCTCTGCTCTAATTTCAGTGCTACTCGATTTCTTCTGCACCTCATTCAGTTCTGCTCCTCAGATTTTATGAAGGTGTAAAAAAACCACATTAGTTGCAAATGTAATATGGCATAAGCAATTCCCTCAGCATGCTCTTTGAGGGAGGTATAGAATAGAAATTGGTCTTCCGGCCACCATAAAAATTTTAAGAAGGAGAAATTATGCCATAGCCACACTAACACTAGCATGCTTAAAGGCTAAAATTGTTCTGATCTGTTCTCTTCTAAAATGATTGCCTAGGTACAAACACTCCCAGAACAGTGACTGTGTTTAGCAGAGCTGCACTTGTGCTCAGAAAAGAAGAAAACGGCTGGGATTTTTTTCTTGTTGGTGTAGAGTTCCATAACTTGCCTATCAGGAGAAAATGCTTAACATAGATCTGGATCTTATGGCATAGAAAAGACAACACCTGTTAAAAAGATCGCACAAAACACTACCAGGACTTCAAGGAAACCATGACAATAATGGCAGTGTTTCTGTTGAATGTGAAATACATTCCTAATAAGCAGACCAATTTGAGGGATATTTTTTCTTAAATAACTAAAAACATGAGCGTGAGAGGATCTTTCAGGATGATGTATCTGCTTTAAATGTTACCTCAGTACTGTCAAACTCTATGCTGAAATGTGATATTCTCAAAAAAAAGATAACTAAAGTGATCCTGCATTTAATGGAATATGAGAGAAGAATTACAGGTGGATGGCCAGTGGGAAAAAACACGAGGTAAAAGGAACACTGCCCATCCTAGAAATGCCTTAGAGAGGACAATTTGCGTGAAGAATAGCAGAACTGTCTGCTAGGAACTGGGAACAGAGTGCTTCACTGTGAGTATTTTATCATTAATTACAGGTTGTTACCCTGTTACTCCTTTTTCTAAGTGGGAAAAAATTGAAGATTCAAACCACTGCCAGCACAGTCTTTTCTACCCACACCAAGCCCAGAAGAGCCATGCCAAGGACCAGGCTGTGTAAAGCAGCATGCTTCTGGTGCCAGAGAGAGGTGTAAGGAGCCTCTTCAGCTTCCTTATTCACCATTTTCTTCCTTATTTTCACTCTTATTTTCCTAGGAGAATGTTTCCAGCCATGAGGGTGAAAATTACAGGCTTGGATCCCCACCAGCAGTATTATATTGCCATGGACATTGTCCCTGTGGATAACAAGAGATACAGGTAAGCTTTTCACGGGCAGAGGTAGGAATCTTGTAACAACTTACTGTCAATGACAGCCTAGGAAAGACACCTGCCATTAAACACCATTGCAAAGGTGTGCTGGAGGATTTACACCAACGTAGTTGATTTGACCAGAATCATTAGACACAAACCCAGAGCTTTAATACAGTCTCTTGCACTTTTGGAATGAAATCTTCCTCTTTTCAAATAGCAGTTTTTAATTGAGGAAATCGCTGTCATGCATTTCCTGATTGACACGATTAGCAATTGCTGTCTAAGGGAATTGGTAACTGGAGTTACCAATGGGGAGTCTGCAGCCCCTAAAACTGTTTCTGCAAGAAAGAAATGGGCAAGGAGCAGCTGAACTAAGCCAGGCACCTCAGGTCTGGCCTGAACTGGATTGGGTGATTTCTGTTTCAAAAGCATTCACTGTCCAGCACAGCAGCCTCAGTGAATATTGGTCCCTGACCTACAGTATGGAGTCACTGAGAAACTTTCCACTGCTGAGCTAAAGACCGGAAGAAGACATTTCTTTGGTATTAATGGGCTTCTGATCTTAAAAAATACTCTGGAAAACTCATGATCCTCTGCATCCCAGAAAACTCTCCAGACTGAGGTGATTTATGCATTCTTATTAAAAGACCCCTGAGAGCAAGTCTTTTCTCCAAATAGTCTTGACTGAACCACATTTCAAGGATTCAGAATTGAACCTCTGCTTCAAATGCTAAATACTACATTTTTGCTCCCAAAATGTACAGAGTTTTTATCAGGAAAACGTTTTTCCTGGGAAGCAGCAAGATAGTGTCTGATAGTCAGCCGGATGTTTTCCCGCTTTCTAAGAGTGTGGTTCTAACAACACTGACATTGAAAACACATTTATTTTCTTACCCTTCATTTCTGTTCTTGTTAGCTTGTGCAGCCACATAGAGCAAACTATCAGGAAAGGAAAAGACTCCTCTTTTTTTTCTTTTCTCTCCCCATTTCTTGTGAAAATACAGAAAATCGGTGACTGTTTGTAGGTAAACACACATTGAGAGGCAGCACGGGGCAGTACTCAGAGGTGCCAGTGGAACTTGTTGTGAAATGCCTTAAAGGGAAGCAGCTGCATAAAAAAATTGTCTAAGTAATTCTGTGGTAGAGAAATAATATAAGCTGTGGCTTATATAGGAGGGCTAGATCAGCAACACAAAAGATCACAAAAGAGCAGGAAAACAAAAATTTTTTTTTCCTCTAATCCCAATCTATGTAATACTATATGGAATTTCCTGTTTTGCAACATTTCAAACCAGAAATTCTGCTTTATCAGTTGTTTTAATGGTATCCATTGGATACTGCCCTTTCTGGGTGAAGCCACACGTGTTTTCCAAAGTCTGGTATGAGATACAATGCATATTTCCAGAAATTGCAGGGTATTTACTAATATTTTCAGAGAGGACTTTTTAAACCCATATTCTCCAGCCTCTTACTCTGGCTCAGAGAGGGTTAAGGAGCTGAGAAGGCACATGTGGCAGAGTTTTACAGGGAAAATAACTGCAAGGTGGTTTTAATAAGGAATGAAGTCTGAACAAGTGGCTCAGGCGTAATCTGGCTTTCATTTAGAAGGTAGGAGGTTGCAATAAAGCACATTCTCCCCTGACTGCAAATGAGAGCTTGGGGTGCATGAGGGTGGAGGGGAGGGGGAGCCCTGGACATGTTCCTACAGCGAGTGAGTGACAACCTCCCTTAGCCACCTACCCCTCCTCTTTCAGGTATGTGTATCACAGCTCCAAGTGGATGGTGGCTGGCAATGCTGACTCCCCAGTGCCCCCGAGGGTTTACATCCACCCTGACTCCCTGGCTTCTGGAGACACCTGGATGAGGCAGGTGGTCAGTTTTGACAAGCTCAAGCTGACGAACAACGAGCTTGATGATCAAGGCCATGTAAGTTAGAAGTTAATCCTGGTGCCTGCTGTCCCAGCCTTGCTCCTCTTGGACTTGAAAGGGTGCTGCTGCTGCTTTGATGCTCCTGTGTCCTGTTGGGCACACGTGTCTGTGTCTGCTCTCCAGAGTTATGCAGCTTTTTTTCCCTATTTCAGTGCTTTTCCTCAAAATGTTGCCTGACCCTATAAAGCAGATTTCTCTCTGCTCATAGCACAAACTTTGTCTTGTATATGCTTGTAAGAAAAGGATAATTTTCTCCATATTAGCTCTTACTCCATCCCCACTTTCTTGTATGTCTGGATGCTGTGTAAAATATTTGGGGAGAAACAAAAAGTCCTTTTCCTTCTGTTTTCTCTTCAGATAATCTTACATTCAATGCATAAGTACCAGCCTCGTGTTCATGTCATCCGCAAGGATTTCAGCAGTGATCTTTCTCCTACAAAGCCAGTTCCTTCAGGAGATGGGGTGAAAACCTTCAACTTCCCTGAGACTGTTTTCACCACAGTGACAGCCTACCAAAATCAACAGGTAAATCCTTCATGCTCCTTTTATAGTGTGTGTTCGTAAAAATAT
Source organism: Rhagologus leucostigma (assembly GCA_013397725.1). NCBI lineage: Eukaryota > Metazoa > Chordata > Aves > Passeriformes > Rhagologus > Rhagologus leucostigma. The sequence continues at coordinate 1,139,995 of VZTD01004011.1, read as the reverse complement.
CAGTGTGCTCTTTGTGGCTGAGACATTAACTTCTCTGAGAAACATAGAAAAATTATGCTTTATAGGCTAGAAAAGAAAAAGCTTGCTCTGGGGTAGCATGTAGACATGAAGTATCTAGCCAGGAAGCCACCTTCTAGATAAGATGGCCATAGCTTTTACTGTAAGATGAGTAAATGAGATCAACTGTAAAGAGGTGTATTGTGTTCAGATGTCCTTGCTGCCTCATGGTACAAAACTAAACTGTCCTCTCCTCACTACAATTTTAAGGCAGTACAGCTACTCCAGATCAGTTATCTCAGAGACAAAACAGTTGTGGTTTTTAAAGCAGTGAAGGAAGAAGTTTTAAAGAAGCCCAATCTCATCAGTTTGTTGACAAAATAAGCCTTTGAATGCATATATTGCATATAAACTGAAATTCTCAAGCATGAATGTCCTGAGGGATATGAGTCAGCTGAGGAGTCAAGTTATGCCCCTGAAGTTTAGGAAAGCAAACTTCCAGCTCTGCAAGGAGATGGTCAACAGGATCTCTTGGGAGCCTGCCCTCAGGAACAAGGCATGGAACAGAGATGGCAGATCTTTAAGGAAGTCTTCCACACAGGCCAACAGCTGGCAATCCCCAGGAACAAGAAATCAGGCAAGGAAGTCAAGAGACCAACATGGCTGAGTAGGAACCTGCTGGGCAAACCAAATGGAAAGAAACAAATGCACAGGCAGTGGAAACAAAGACAGCTAACCTGTGTAGGGATTGGGTGATGAAGGTCATGGCAAAGCTGGAACTAGACCTGGTAAGGGATGCAAAGAATAACAAGAAGGGCTTCTACAGGTAAGTTAACCACAAAAGGAAGGTTAAAGACTGTGTCCCTCCCCCTGATAAACAATGCTGGAAAATTGCTAATGACTGATGAGAAGGCTGAGGTACTTAACTTTTTTGCCTTAGTCCTCAAATGAATGAGTCCTCTCTACTCATACCTCTTGAGTGGATGGACAGCAGGATGAGGACTGGGTAAGCAAAATGCTTCCCACTGTAAGTAAGGATCAGAAGAGAAGGCTTTGGGGTGACCTAATTGCAGCCTTCCAGTACCGGAAGCGAGCCTACAAGAAAGATGGAGAGACTTTTTACAAGGGCATGTAGTGACAGGAGGAACAGGAATGGCTTCAAACTGGAAGAAAATAGATTTAGACTAGATATTACGAAGGAATTCTTTACTTTGAGGGGGGTGAGACACTGGAACAGGTTGCCCAGAGAAGTCCTGGATACCCCATCCCTGAAAGTGTTCAAGGCCAGGTTGAATGGGACTCTGAGCAACCTGGTCTAGTGGAAGATGTCCCTGCCCATGGCAGATAGGTTGGAACGAGATGATCTTTATGATGCCTTCCAACCCAAACCATTCTGTGATTTTAGAGTAATTTGTGTTTGATTCAGGTCTTGCACAGTTCCCAGTCATGAGAGTTAGTATTGACTAGATACCATAAGGAAAAGATGTTGCCGCAGCAGGATTCTTTCTCTAGGGACCTTGACTTTGTTACTGATCTACACTTTTCTTAAACTAGACTTCATTTAGTATTTTTGGACTGAAGGACAGACCCATATTAAATCAGCTTAAGGCAGACTGCAATATTTAAGCAATTTTTAACAACTGTGAATTTGAAAAATTTAGTGAAATATTACAGAGTTTTTTATTTTGCAGCATATAAGAGAGCACACGTGCAGACACTGCTCCCATGACTGCTTCTTTTTCTTCCCATGACTTCCAACTTTTTTTCTCAGTCTGGTCCCTTTGAACTGACTTAAATCAGGATCCAAAATGGATCAAAAATATTGCAACACAGTGGTGAGTTTGCTATCACTGCAGCATGGGAAATTTCCTGCCCTCCTCACCCAAATGCAGATACTTCACAAACCTTAGCCGTAGATCAGACAAGGAAAGAGGATAGTGAAAGGAGAAGAAATGACAGGAAATAAGCCTCTCATTTGTCCTTAATGACCAGACTTATAAGACATAATTACACAGGGAGGGAGATGCTAAGGGAGGGATCCCTGTCAGGGATTGGCACTGTAAGCTGCCCCACTGTAAAGAAACACCAAAATTTCTGTCTCTCTGAATTCCAAATGTTTGGGGATTTTGTTGAAAAAAATTGGGGAGACACAACCACATTTTTATAATACCAGTAAGGAGATTCTGGTGGACTGGAGAAACCTTTTCATTCAAACCAAATTTAAATCCCCTGAATCTGCCTGCATGCCCTCCAGTGGCTGTAAAGCTTTGCCTTACTGGGGGAAGCGTCTCTGGAAACAATTGTAAAATGTTAGCAAATCCACCACAGGGATTCCCTCTGCTGTAATTCCATCCTCCACAGAACATATCTGTCTCTGTACACACAAGTCCCAGGACAGCTGCAAAGTCAGGCTAGCGGAAATTAAGTTCACAAATTAAGCTTCTGCAAAAATAGGAGCTGCATTCCAGATCTGAGGTTAATATCCAGAGTAAGGGCTCGGTTCTGACAGAAGCAAAACACCTGCAAATCCCCTTCAGATCAGACTGTATTAAACTGGTCCCTTTTGAGCAGTTTCAGCAAAACCACCTCAAATTTGAATCTGGAGATCTCACTCTCCTTTCATTCCAAAGATAGAATCTCTAGGACAAGGTGAGGCTGGCAGAGGGAAGTTCTTGTGCTACACCAGGCTGTGGAATAGCCGACAGGGAGTATAATACCACAGATGGCAAGGTCAAAATCCTGGTGTTATATTCCATATTTACCAACATGGAATTCACGCTTAAAAATAAAGCAGGAAGGAAGATTCTCCCAAAGCACTCAGTCTGGCTGCTACCTCCTTTAATTAGAGGAGGAAAAAACCAAACCAAAACAAAAAAATTTCTAGACCAGAAAACTCTTGAGGGCCACCCAGATGCTGACCAGAACAACAGCAACTTGTACGTGTGACTGGGTGGCCATCTGACATCTTTGAGACTGTAGCCTGTGCTTTGCTTGGCCTTTTCTCCTCAGCATTGTTTGAAGGTCCATGAGTTGCATCCAGCTGCTGGATATCTGGAGTGTTGAGGCTGAGATAACTCAGATAGCAGCCAAACTTGAGCAGTGTGCCTGCTTCCCAAACCACACAGCTGTTGATAAATTACAGCTCCTAGGGTTTTGCACCTGGTGTGCTTCTACTTCAGGAACAATTTCTCAGCCCCAGAACTGTGCCAGGTTTCCTAATGCTACCATGGTTTCTGTCTCTGGTGCCATTTTTTGATAAGCAGATCATCTGTTCATGGATAACGGAAGGGCAACTTTAACAGAGGCCTGGGGAAATAAGTACAGAAGATCATTGTACTGGTGCCTTAGGCAAGAATGGTAATCATCCATAATTTTCATTTACTGAAAGAAAAAAAATTGAAGACATCAACTAATTCTCTTTTTCTTCCTTTTAGATCACCAGATTAAAAATTGACAGAAACCCCTTTGCTAAAGGTTTCAGAGATTCTGGGAGAAACAGGTAACCGAAGCTTGTTTGTGTTTCCTGGCTGATCTCTTCCCTCCTTTCCCTGACAAGCGCACAGGGCATGTGTCTAAGGTTGAGAAAATAATTTTTTTAAAATTAAAATTAAGAACAGAGATAGAAAAATGGGGGATTGCAGATTGTAAAACAGACAAATAGGTCACGGTCTAACACAGTGCGCAAAATAATTATTCTTTATTACATGTAGGGTTGGCTGAAGGGCATTTTATAAATTTTAATTTTCACAGGAAATCCCAAAACTTGGAGTGCAAATGCTTGCTTTACATTAGAAGAAAAAATGAGTTCCTCATAGGTGTGCAGGATAAAAGCGCAAAAATATTCTAGTTTCAAACAATTTCAGTTTTTCTCCAGCAATGTCCAATTGTTTCACTTTGACTATGTTGCTTGATTTTGTCATAACTTTTATGGAAGAATTAAGTAGAACACCTTAAATATTATTTAGAAGAAATTATATTTTAACAGCACAGTAGTTAAACAGGAGCTTTAATCAATCATTTAAAAAAAGTAAAAGACATTACAAAGTTATCAAAAAAGAGTAAGAAAATCCAAAAAAAGTTTCAACTTCTTCTGCCGTCCATGAATCCTGCAGAAGAATGTGCAGCACAGCTAAATATTTCAGATCTAAATGATGTGGGTAGCCTCTAAATCAGTGTGACAAAGGTTTTAAACCTTAATTATACAATTAGCCATATATGACTACATTACAAGAAGCCTAGGGTTGTAAAGCAAAGCTCCGAGTGTGCAGACCAGAGTAAAAGTTGTGTGCACAGCCCTCATTTGCTGTCCCCACGGGCACTGTAATTCAGTTTTTACTTGCATGCTCCTGTTGTGTGTGTTTACCAGGACTGCTGTCTCCTTCGTAAGGAGGACTGGTAAGGTCGGTGTTCATGAATGGGCAACTGCCCTGTGTTTCCACCTCTCACTTCAATTCTACCCTCTCCATGATCACAAAGAAGACAATTATCTGGCCTAGAGACTAGCTCAGCTCCTCTGCTCTCATCTCACTGAAGTTATGCATAAAGATGTTGCTACACTGATTTAATCCCCACTGTGATCATCAGTTCTCCTTGAGGCATATGTGACTTTCATTCTGCTCTCCTCTCCTGTGTGGGGAAAGGCGTGTGTGTCCCAGGTACGAGATCTTCCCCGTGTGCACAGATACAGCTGCACTGGGGGCTGGGTTTGGGAGAGGGATTGATGCAGTTCCAGGTACATGGTGGGCTATATTAATGTGGAAGGCATTAATAAGGTCCTAGCTCAGTGAATTTGGACAGTTTCCTGAAAAGGTTGGGAATTACTGATCTTTGTAGCTCATTGATTTAAGAAAGGGCAGGAAATTGCTACACGGCTGCAGCTGTGGGGAGGGCTCAGTAAGGCTCTCTGCTGATGTAAAGAGGAATTAAAATCTTTAAGGTATTACACATCAAAGGGAGCAGCCTGAGGCTTTAGGAAGAAAAAAACAGGCGAAGGTATTTGCAAGCATATATAGCAGCCAGGCGCCTGCCTCACAAGCGGGGTCTGGCTGCAGTTGCACTGCTGTTGTCAGCTAGGGGAGAACACTAATGCTCAGCTGCCTCCTTCCCAGGGGACACATACACAGATATTCACACAGGAGGGAGGAAAACATTAAGGTCCAAGCTGTGTGTAGAAAGGACTCTCCAAATAGGACTTTCCTTTCCCTTGTGAATTTGTAATCTCATTAGAATCACTGGTCAAAAAACTATCGTGATACTCTGCAACTTCCCACGTCCTTCCCACAGCTTCAGTCAACTGCAGTGCATCAGACTGGGGCTGGAGAAGGTCCCACTGAACATGTAGGTCTCCTTTGCAAAAGAAATAGGGTAATTTGGAGCAGGGCCATTTGTGAATCAGGCAAGTGAGTAGTATATGTTCAAGAGGTTTTATGCATAAAGTCTTCTAAGAAAAAAATAAAGGTGTGCCAGCAGCCAAGAGACACAGAATTCTGAGGCAGCTCCAGGACATCCTATTCTAGTGACATTGGATACTGAGTCAGAACCATGGCTAGAGTTTGCCAGCAAATGATGGAGGAAAGGACTCCAGGGAAAAAGCAGAGCATGGTGGAAGAAAAGGAACTCTTACACCACTTCTTTCCTAGGACGTTTCCTTTCTGCTTTGTGTTGAGGCTCTTCCATTAAATGGAGATGGATATTTTTCCTCCACTTATTTATTGTTATTATTTCACTGTTGTCTCCTGCTGCAGAAATTATGGAAGTGACTGTTGTTTCTAAAACTAGCGTCCATTTTAGATCTTTCACTTCCATCAGCTTGCAGCCTTCCCTTTTATTTCCTTATGACTGTGGTCTGCCTTCATCAGCGCAAGAGACTGGTAAAACCCTGCTGCTCTGGGGACACCCCATCATGATGTAATTGCCCATATCCTTATGGGGTAGCAATCTTTTCCCGGATCCTTTCTTGGATCTCTTTCAGTTATTTTCATGAGTGTCTCTCTCCAGACCTTACTGCCTCAGTCTTTGTGCTGGGAGAAGGAGCACTGAGGTGGTTCAGAGGGAAGGATGGAAACAGCTCAGCAGCTTGCTGATGTTTTGCAGTCTTTGAGCACTCAAACCATGTTAAGTAACAGTATTCAGCAGTCTAGCCATTAGCCACATTGGATTGGGGAGGTAGCCTGTGTTTGAAGGCCAAGTCTTAGTTCCTTTTCATTAGAGATTCCCTCTATGCAACTTTTGGGCCTTCTTCACTTTTTGCAAAAGCACATAAAGTATCTGTAGAAATGCAACAAGAGAAGTTCCTGATGTTGAAAGAGAAGTTTCCTGGTGGTGAAAGAATACCCACATAATATATGAATGAGGCAGGTTATTACTTGGTTGTCTTTCTGAACTTCAAGAGTTAGAGAAACCAGTTTTGGACATATGGAGCTCAGCTAGCCAAATGTTTGCATAGTGAGGGTGCAGGTTTAATGCCACAGACTATTTTTGGAGACTGGGTAAAGTTCATCTGACAGTGGGATGCTTGCAGGAGCTCCTTATCCAGCAGGAAGCCAGAAGAGACAGCAGTCAGGAAACTCAACAGGGCGATGGAATAAAAAACCCCTAGGCTGAAGGAAAAACCAGCACTTTCCTTTCAGATGTGGGCAGCTGAGGTAAATAAAAGTTGTTTGTGTTGGAAATGCTCTTTGAGCTTTTGTCTAGGATAAGAGAGCCAGGAGGTCACTTGGAGCCAATAGTTTGGCTTACCCAGCAAACAATGAAATTATGTCCTGAATCCTATGCGCAGTGGGAATGGCAAGATCAGCCATATGGGATGGATTATGGAGGTGCACAGATAGCTCGTTTCATTTTTCAGACAATGGAACTGTTTCATTTATTGCCTATTATTAAAACTTTATAGCACTAAAAATAAAAGAATGAATGAAAAAGAGAGAGCAAATTTTGGATACCTTTTAAAGGACTGACCTTATTAAAAAAATGCTGGCAGTGAGACCTCTTCTGATACTTTTTTTTTAACTTCCTTCATAAAGATGGTGTGAGAGGGAAGGGTTTATGGCCTGATAGATAGTTTGAAGTTAATTTTTCAGTGCAGTTCTTTGGAAGAGAAAGTAGATGCCACATGGATAATGTTCAGCACACTTGGTATCAGCAACCCTCAGCAAAGGCCCTTCAAATTTCCTGACATTTCAGAAACGCTGAAAACAATTATTTTTTTGTCAGCATTTATTATCGTCCCAAAATGTCTCTTCATTGGCCCGGTGGGGATTCTTTTCCTTGTTAGGGGGTGGAACACACACACAGAATAGCACTTCAGTATTTCTGCTGACTGGGAGAGCACACCAATGTCATAAACCGCTATGGGAGAGATGGTTATTAGAGTTGACAGGGATTAAATTTCTTGATTCCCACCTCACCACCTCAATATTTTCTTTCAAAAACAGGAATACATTGCAGACAGAGGAAAGGCTGGGGATAGGGTTGTAAAACCAGTACTCAAAGGTGGTGTGCCTTCTCACCAAGAGCTGTTTTTTAGCATGAATGCATTTTTCTTCTGCAAGAATCCATACACGGTGTGGTGGGTGCCTAGCAGGTTAGCACATGAAGCTGCTGTCTCACGGATTTTGTCAGACACCTGGAAGGATGTGTAAATTCAGTAAGGATGTGTTCTGCTTAGATGCTATTTCAAAAACCTGCACATTTTTTCTGCATGGAGAAAAAGAGCTGCAAAAAACAGAAACCAAAGATAAAAAAAAATAAGAAACCCACAAACTAATGGGGAAAATAGGTTGGTCTAGTATATAGAGGCTTAAATTTGAGCATAGGAAAAGTGGACATAACTTTGACCTCTGTCACTCACATGCTCAGAGAGGATGTTTTATACACATGTTCAACACACGCATATTGTGGGGAGTAAAGGACTCACATTTGGGGCAGGAAGAGACAGCTGTGGAGTTTGACATCCTTTCTTCAGGTACCTGTGACACCATACTGCCCTCACCATTGCAGGGCAAGGCCTGTTGCTCCCAGCAGTCACAAAGTGGAAAAGGAAGGGTGACAGGAGCTGTGTTCACAGCAAGAGGGCTGTCATAGAACTGCTCCCCTGGAGCAGGAAGAAGTAGGTCTCTGTTGGTGTTGGCATCTTTCCTTTTCCTGACGTACAGGGCAGGAAGAAAGCAGCTTTACAAACTGCTCTGGCACTCTCAGTGCTGCCATTTACCCTCTATCAGCTCACAGTCAAGTCCAACCCTTGAAAGCAGTATATTATTCCCGATTTACTGTTTTATTTCTTCTTTTTATTATGTTCTGGCTATTCTCTTTTTTCCATTTCTTTTAGAAGTAGAAATTATATGGTACCTGTGAGAACTGTATTGATACAGGGGAAAGTGGTAGATGGAGAACTAGAAACTTTGAATGGTGAGTCAGTTGCTGAGCTGATATTGATGTAGGCTTCAGGAAGAGGCAGGGGTAATAGCTTTAATCTCCTTTTAGTGTCTCCATGAGCCACCTCCCATTAGGGATTGGATTTTACTGCAAGGGAGTTGTGAGACCAGAGCTAGAAGCCCAATGCTAGTGCAGAGTGGGGATGTGTACCTGGGGATCTGATGACTGAGCCAGACTGTGTGCCCGTGGCTTTCAGTAAATTGGCCTCCCTGCTTCCCCACACGATCCTCTGGCAGACACAGAGCAGCTGGATTAGCACAGCTGGAACTTTCAGTCTGCATTTCTGATATATTACGTGGTTCTAATCATCAAGGCAGGTCCTTTCAACAGCAGGTCTGGTTGCATTGCAACTTGCTCAGGGCATTTTATGCCCCCTGGATATACAGTACCAGAAAGTCTTCCCTGGGCTGGGGATCATTTCATGAGGCTGCAAAAAAGGTACCATTCTCTTCCTGCCTGTATGTGTCGAGAAGCAGATGGAGTCTGAACATGTGTGACTTTCACATACAGGGAGCAGGGTAAATCCTGGGCGTGGTACCGGTAGTCGAAGGGCAGCTTTTGCACACAGCGCCCAGCTTAGCAGATGGGTTCAAATTCTGCCCTGCCTTGTTGTTTCTGAGCTTCATGAGCTGGCAGAGGCCACTGTATTAACCAAATAGTTTTGTTGTAATGCGCTCAGCACCAGTGTGAGACTGCTATGCAGAGATGTCTTCTGTTTCTACTTCTAACAGCTTAGCAGCTAATAAACACCATGCAACAACCTCTCTTCTAAACCTCCTCTTAAAATACAGAGTTTGGTTTGCCAACTCCAATGTATTTAAAGCATCCAAGCTTCCGGGGAGACTTTGGAAACTTAACTGAGTGAGTGGAGGCACGTGCAGAAAGACATTTTCAGAAGCAAAAGGCAGCTCCAGTGTCAGCTCAACATCTGATGAGAGGCTCTGGGGATGTTGAGCCTTTTGCATTGAAAGGGGATATGTTCTCGCATTTGATGAAGAATCTCTACTGGTATTCAGTCAGTGCAAGGGCTATAACCTACTGTGGGAAAAGAGGCAGGGGAAGGTGAGGAATGGGGAACAGAGCGGTGTGCAGCTTCTACTGATGAGAACTTTTCCTGGGAAGAAACTCCAGTGGGTTTGATAATACACCTATGTCCTCACTGAGCCTGTGGCACTAAGAGACTTCCAGCAGACCCCAGCCTGTCAAGGAGAAAAATTCTCACTCAATTTTTGGCTTTTTCTCTTTGATACGTCTTTGTAGTGAGTTAGGGACCCAAAGCAGATATACCACTGATCTTTCAGAAAGACCATCTTATGTATTTCTAGTTGAAGTCCAAAACCAAGAAGATTCCCTTTTTGATGGCTTCTCGTAGCACTTCAGAACAGTGTCCAGAACCATGAAGTCGCAGGGAAAGGAAATTCACAAAATCTCTCTGATTCCATAGTCTGAATGCCAGGCCTCCTTTGTTTGCATGATAGCTTACATCCAAAAAGCGTGGAGGGCCACTCAATGATAAACTGAGTATGCGTTGAGGAGCTGAGAGTCATGTGTACCCTGCAAAGCAGACGGAAGGCTTGAGATTCTTGCTAGAAGGGAAAAAGGCATTGAGAGACCATTACGAGCTTTTGAAATCCTGGGCTGGGGAAATTTCATTTTACTCTGGCAGTCAGCACCTGTGTGTGAAGGCTCACTTGAGGAATTCACAGATGCCAAGGTGACCTTCTAGTGGCCACTGGAAGCCTGCCAAGCAAGGCCAGAGCCTTCTTTCCTCAGTGCCTGTATCCCCAGCTGATTGGCGTTATTCACTCCTTGTTTTCTTTCCTTTGCACAGGACGGGGCTGGAGGCCATCATGGAGACCTACGCCTTCTGGAGGCCCCCCGTGCGTACTCTCACTTTTGAAGATTTCACTACCATGCAGAAGCAGCAAGGTGAGTGAACAAAGGGATTCCAAAGAGCTGTAGAAAGAGCAGGAGAAGAGAGCATAAGAGCAGCAATGCACCTTGCTGTGTGTCCAGCACCCGGAATGGGGATGTCACACGCATTGTTGAGCTCTTGGCTGAAGTGAGAGGACACAGAGCAGAGAGGAGGATGGAAATGGTGGACAGGCCATGCCTTATGAGGTGCAATGGAACCCCTTGGGCTCCCTGGTCTCCCTAGAGCTAGAGTCCTAAGAGCTAGAAGGAGGAGCAGGAAGGATTGTAGGGCTGGGCAAACCAGCCCAAGTACACAGCGTGAGTTAAATGTGAAGAGAGCACAGAAAGACTGAGGAAATGCTCAACCACGTCAGACACGTTCTCCATTTACAGTTTACATTTGCCATTTGTATGCAAAGACAATGGGAACCGGGTGGGTGGTACCCTCTGGAAGCTTTAGAAGACCAAGAATGTGTCTCCCTTTGGGGTCATGCTACATTGGTTTCAAAACCCAGTGGCCTTGATGGAGACACTTTCTGCTAGCAAGAATCTGTGAGGAATTACTGGATAGGCCAAGTGTTCATGCTGTGTCTTTTCATAGCTGCTGCCCTTTACATATCTCATTTGTTAAGTAGGGCTTTCGTCTCTAGTTTCAGGCCATGTTGCTATTTTGCTTTTTGCAGGGGTAGGTCTTTCCCATTCACTTTAGTGTAGCTATTTCTGGTTAAAAACATTGATCACTGAGAGACATATGAGGGCAGCAGCCTGACACATTTTTTTTATTCCAATGTACATGGAAGAAAAGAAACAATTCAAAATTATGTTCAAATGTGACACCAGTGAGGTTAAACAACCAAAACCAAACGTCTGCCCTATGTAGCAGATTCTCCAGCCTCTCACATTCAAGCTTGACATCACCCCCAAAACTTCCCTCCAGGTCTTGAATCCACCTGGGGATGGTGTGTTCTCCTCCAGATGCAGGGAAGCAGTGGTGGCTGTTGGGGCTGCCCATCACCGAGGCAGAAGCAGAAGGGTGTCCAGCACAGAAATCTTTTCTTGCTTGTTGACTGTTCCCCATGCCAGTTCCACATGCAACACCTCAGGATCCAGGTCACCTGCTAAATCATTTTTCTGATGGCACAGCACAGGAGTAGGACAGAGCACACTCCAGTCATCTCTGTTAGACGCCCCGTGCATGGTCTTCACATGACCACCCAACTCTTCTTGAATAGTACAGCACGAGGCAGGAGAGATTTTGCAGAAGCTCATGGGCTTCTGTCGAGGAGCACTTGCAGTGGGGCACGTGGTCAGAGATGGGTTAAAGCGGAGATTTAGAAATGTTTTCATCACCCACCTAAATAGAAACATAACAGCCTCTCCTCCTGGTCACAGTCGCTGAAGCTGCCTCTCTCCAGTGTCTCACCCGCTATTCGGGCTTGCCCGCCTCCCTCCCCTCAGTTATCAGATAACATCCTAGTGGCAAGTCCAACTATTGCTTACGTGGTAAGGTAATACTAGGAAAGGAAAATATTTAATGTATTTTTAACTTGTTATAATATAGTTTGGCAGCTGAAAAACCAGGAAGCAAGCCAGTACCCTGTAACCAGCAGGCCCTGTGCAGACCACCACCACTGCACCACAGACAATAAAGCCTAGTGCAGCCTGTAACAGAAGTTATGTTCACAGGTTGAGCCCAAAACCTAATAACTCATTACAATAAAAGGCTTTTGAGCTCTGCTTTTAGCCATGTGAAATCATAAATCAGAAATATTCCAACTCTCATAGTGCTCATCTCTCCAGTAGTTGCTGTAACAAGCTGACCCCTGGTCTCAAAAATAGGTGCAAAGCCAAGGTACAAACATGCTGTATTTTAATTTCTGGCTGCTGGGACAGCCCCAAAGGCCAGGACAAATATGCTGGTATGGAGTCCTGGGAAATGCTGGCAGAAAGAGCAAAAGTGCTGAGGTGGCTTTCAGCCGCGTGTGATTCTTCTCTCCAAATGTAAGACAAGCAGGGTATATCATGCCCACACCTCTTTGTCTCCTTGCTTTCAAGCACATGAACTGGGTGACAGGTAAGTAAATCACTGTTGTTCAAGAGCTGACATCAGCATAAGCTATTGCACCTCAGATCCTCCGAGGCTTTACATGGATGTGACTTGCCCCAGAGTTTCCTCCTCTCCCCCATCTGGAGCTTCAGTGCTTTGAGCTGGATGGTGTTATCTCAGACCCTTGAAGATTTATGAATTAGAAACTTCCAGGTTTTTATTTCAATAAAGTGATACTTTAATTCTAGATCCCCCTGTGTTCTCCAAAGCTGGATGAATATGTGACATTTCCGAATAAACATTTGAGGAAATGCAAGCTTTCCCTTTATCTCCTGAAATGTTTGTTGGGAAATTGCATGGGGGCTACAGGAGACTTCTAGGAGTAGATATGTCAACTGCAGCTAAAGAGGAGTGAGTTCTTACTGCAGAGAGACAAGATGAGGGCAGCAAGAGTGGCCACATGCCTAGGACTGATGAGAAGCAAGCCATGGTTGTTCAGCCTGTAAGGAGGGAGAGACTAGATAATAGTAATAAAATAAGATGCTGTCTGTGACAATAGGAAAAAATACAGTAGGTTCCAGCTACATGAAGTTTAAGGATGTGCTGGAACAGTTTCCCTGTAGGAACTGTGGAATTCAGTTTTGATTTTCTAGAGATGGATCCCTCCTACTGTAATAGGAAAAATTATGTTTTCTGGGGCAAAAGCTTGGGGCATCAGCAGCATAAACATGGTGTCTTCCTTGCTTTCAAGCTTTCAGATTTTTCTGTGCTATGGATTTCTACAGATTTTTAGCTTTTCTTTTGTCACTTGGTAATTTTTTCATGAAATAAAAATGCTATCTGCCTTTTCCAAAATGGTTTTGTCTAACAAATCCAACCGAATTACTTGGCCAGGTTAGAGATTTGGCTGATAAAAGTAACTGTAGAGGTGCGATGATTTTTTGGAGAGCATTTAATTTATTGCCACACGTGCCAGTTTGGAAAAATTAGTGTGTATTCTGAAATGAGTAGCTGACTGATCTTAAAGCTGATAACTACAAATGCACCATCCAGTGAGGACAATCCCAGCATTACTGGTTCCAGCACTAATTTATCCAGAGCTAAATGAATTAGTGCAGTTCCTAAGAGGTACCAATCCCAAAAATACTGCAAAGTGGTCAGTAATGATGGGGACAAAAGTAGCAAGGGCAATAGAGATTGCTTGGTAATCTGCAAGCATGCAAACATACTTCATTCAAGAGACTTTAATTTTTCTGCTCTAAGTAAATGTTTATCCCTTTTTGTGGGGTGTTAAGAGCTAAGGAAAAGTTGCCCCTCTTCCACCTTCTTCATACATTTAATTGTTTTACAGGTTTTTATCTCCCTCTTCTGTGCCTCTCGAAGTGAATAGCGCACCGATCGTTTAATTTCTCTTTTAGTGGGAACTTTTCCAGGTCCTTAATCGTTTCTTTAAACACAAGCCTGCATGGAGTATTCCAGACACATCCACGTGATACAATTATCTAAAGATATTACAATTTTTTCCACATTATCCTTTCTGCCATTCAACTTACATCCTAGCACTTTGCTCATTTGTTTGGCCCAAGCTTTATGTGGAGCAAGGGCCACAGTGACACACCAAAATCGGTACTTGGTGTGCTGGATGCAGCTGTTTCATGCAGAGATTGAATAACTTTCTAATCTGCACAATGATAGGTTTCAGCTGCCGTGCAAACTGGAGGGTTTGATGTCACACCCGGTCGCAGATGCCTGGTGCAGTTGAATCATGAGCTTTAGTCACACGTGTTGCCATTGAAAGACAGCACATCAGCAAGTCCCTGCAGGTCTGTGACCTGAGTGGTCACCAGGTTGTCCTACCAAAAGAACATGCTGCTTCCGTTAGTGAAATCCCCTGGATTGAGAACAAAATCTCTGTTTTGGAGCATATAATCCAAAAGTATCTGCAGCTTTGCAAGAGTGAACACCATGCTGGACACAATCACAGCAGATCTGCAGCCAGTTTTGAAAGAAAGAAGTCCCCTCCCAAAAAAACCCCTTTGCACGAAATGCTTAAAAATGGCAGTCCAGGAGCAGCTGACCTTCTGCAGAACAGTATCACCCATGCTGCAGTCTACTTACTACTAGTGAGAAAGGGGCCTTGGGATTATTGAATGCACATGGCAATGAGATGTGTGGAAAGCCAAGAATCTATTAAAGTCTTTAATTGGAATATATTTTCAAAATTTAGATTGAACCTCATCCAGACTCTCATTATTAAAAATTTGTGGCTCAGTTTCTTGATTTTAAAAGGGACCGTAAAAAAAAAAAAAGAGGGGAAAAAAAGAAATTCAGAGTTCCAGTAACTCTGCATTATGTCACTAAGAGTAAAAACAGCTATTGCTGGCTCCTATGTGATATCCAGTTTCCCACAGGATATTGTGATGGGCGGATCACTATCAGTGACTGTAAGTTTTGCAAGGAGATAGAGACGAAAAAGGCACTGGGGCAATATTAGAAGAGCGATCAGTATCCAATCCTTCCTGCAAAAGCTGATAACTTACCAAAAAGTGAAATCAAAGGTACCCTGGCAGTGGGTAGGAAGAAGTGCCTCCTAAGCAGAATTTCAGGACCAATATGAGAGTCGCATGATACGATCTATCACTAGGCTTGCAGCACATAAAAATTCACTTCGTCATTAAATCAGTGTTTTGACATATACATACCAAATCTGCAAGAGTCAAACGTCTTAAACCTGACTGGTGAGCTCTCAAGGCAGCTTTCCTTTCAAATACGCTCTTTTCTTGAATAAGTGCTTTGCCAGGAACTCCACCAAAGGGTAGATCCAGTAGATTCAACCCCTTCTCCATCAACTTGAGCATCTTCATTGATCTTGGGCTGGAGGCAGAGAGTGGAGAGTCCGCCTTGTAGAGAGTCTGCAAAATTGGCGTTAATGATTCTTGAGATTACCATTGAAAATTGTCTAAAAGGGTACTGGAGGGAAAGAGGGGTATGTTCCTTGCTGGTAAGACAGCTGGTGCTATCTCTAGAGGAGCATGCATGTACAAACTGAGTACAGGTCCTAATGTCTACTTCTCAGAGCGGAGTATCTTAACCCTGCAGTCTTGTGTCAACAAGGATACACACAAAAGGCTCCCTCTCCTCGGTGTGGAAGAGATTCAAACATCTCATTTACTGCTGGAAAGGAATAATGATTTCTTGTAGTAATGATGTTTCCAGACAGACCCTAAATCTGCATGTGCTATCAGCAGATGCAAGACAGATACCCTGAGCTGAGGTGTTGCTGCTTTTCCAGATTCTCTGTCTGTAAACATTACTCTTTCTGGGCAAGTATCACCTCTGTCTTGCCAAAGTTTGTCTATACTGCCTGTAACTTACTCAGTATAACACCCTCCGTCATGCGGGTGGTGCTCAGAGAGCTGCCCTGACTGCACCCACATGAAAACAAAATCCTGAATACACAAATGTGTACTGGTGTCAAGTGGAAGGAAGACCGAACCCTCCAGAACTTCATCTAAAGGCATTACAGGCGTCTGGAGGCAGAAAGAAGTAAATTAATGTTAAGATCCTTTTGGCTTTATCTGAGATCCTAGATCCCAAAAATAGTGTCTCCCAAAAGAGTGGAGCTGCTTATGCCAAGGGAGGTTGAACCACCTACAAATGCATCTGATTGGCCCCTTGCCTCCCAAAGGCAGCCATCAGTTCTGTCAGCAGAGCCACCAGGATAATCTGGATGCTGCTTCCCTTTCAAAATCAATTGTGAACAGTCTAGGCTATTGGCAGAGGTCAGATAGCTGGGTGTGGACTCAATTATCTGCTTGATTCTTTTGACCTTGAAGAGGAGATTGGAAACAGAGCAGTTGTTGCCAGAGTTATTGGGATCAAGCGCTGGTTTCTGCTACATACTTCAAATGGCTTGTAGATTGCCTCATTTAAACAAAGCACCAGGGAACAAACTGTTCAGCTTCTTCTAGCCTGAGCTGCAGACAGTTTTTCTGTAGAGAAGGGACATTTTTGGTGCTTCACTGAAAAATTAAAATACCCTCCCAGATGTGACACAAGAAACTGGAAGTCAAAGTCTGTGCCACTTCCTGATGACCTGAAAGGAGCCTGAAGTGCTCTGTTGCTCCAGAGAAGTGTTCACCCTGAGTTCCAGAAAAAGAAGCCTAAGTCTCTGTTATCTGATGAGTGGTGACTAGAGGTGGGCAATGATACTTTGAAGATTTGCACAGTTTCCTCAGAGTAGCACATTATTTTGTTATGAATAGAAAACTACGTGTTCCTTGAACTCGCCACAGTACTTTTTCCTCAGCTGTCTTGGTGCTCTGGATATGAATGGGAATGGAAATCACATGCCCTGAATCGCACTTTTTGTCCGCATTAGAAAAAAGGGTTTCACCATTAGATCTTGAAAATATTTTATACTGGAGGGTGACCGAGGCAAGTTTTATCTCTAACTTTCTGACTGCTCAGTTTGCACTGCAGAAATTTGTAAGAGGTAAAGGGAAGTATTATTCTGAGTTGTTCTAGATCTACCATTAATTCCAGTGATTCTTGTAATTTGAGGCAAACTTATTTAAAAAGTCCTTCTCTGTAATTTGCTAACCTTAACCAAAACTTCCTTTCATTCCTCACTTTTGTGCCATACAGTACATACTTTCCCCCTTAAATCTATTGCTGTAATTATCTTTTTTTTTTATGTGCTCTGAGCTGTATCCCAAAGAACTACAAAGCACTCTTTATGTTTCCTCTACAACCCAGCATCTTGGCACACAGTAGGTTTTTACTCTCATTTGGGCCTTTTAAAGATTTTACCAGCAGATTCATAATTTGATAATTGGCCAAGGGCTCTAGAGAGAAAAAAGGCAGCTACACGCCGTGAAGACAAAAATGGCTCCCATTCCCACAAAAGTGGGAAGTTTTTATTCCTAAAAACAGGGAAGGATTGAAGAGAGAGTCCAGTATGTCACCGACCAGGTGGCCCTGCCCTTTCTTGGTGAGAAGACAAGGAACAGGCATGAAAGCCATTTAGTTTTCCAAGGTGGTGAAGAGGGAACTCAGAGGAGTAGTAATGGTGATGAAGAATCTTTTAGTCCTTCTGAAGGTTTTAGGTTTGAGTTTCAGAAAGCTAGGAATGGGAACAGAGACCTTGGGCTGCCAGTTATACTTGCGAGGAAAAAGTTGCTCTGATAGGTGAGAGCAGGAGTGACACCTGATATTGTGGCATTTAGATGTCTGAAGGCGTCAAGCAGGACTGAGGCATGTGCTGCTTGAAGCAGAAATGGATCCAGGTTTGTGCTATGCCTGGCTCCAAAAGGACATGAGATCAGATAGTTACAGTGGCACACTCTGGCCTCGTAATCTATCAGTCAGGCAATCTGCACAAACCCTCCCTCCTGACCTCACTACTCCCTCGGATTCCCATCCTTGGGCAATTAACAAATTTAATTTTTGTTCTGCAACCAAGGGTGAAGTAACTTGGAAGGCAGAGAGTAAATTCCATGTGCCATACTTAGTGTGCATGTGTGTACAAGTGAACAGAACGGGAACAGGATTTACCTTTTCGTTCAAATTTGTTTCCCTGAATGCATGCCATTACATTTATTTACTGTTGTGCCCGAGCATAGAACACTGCAAAACACTGGGAAGAGTTGCTCTTTCCTGTGCTTTAGAAAGACCCTGTACATATGTGTCCAAGACTGTAGAGTCCTCACAAACCCACACTTTTCAGAAATGACTTGGAGTACATCTGCATGGACAGGTTCCTCTGCTCTCCGTGGCCAGACACATGCCAGCTCCTGGCCAGCTCCATTTGGAAAGCTGGAGAGTTGCATTGTCATGGCTCTGTGCCCAAGTGAATCCAACTACCTCTCAGGAGGGCTTATTTACTCAAGTTAAGTGCCAGGAGGAGAGTTGTGAGCCAGGTGAATGACTAGTGGCCACAGTCCCTTTTTCCTGCACCCTCAGGTTGCTTGGACACGTGCCTATCACAGGATGAAGACGCCAACATCTTGGGCAGGTGTCAGAATAGGGGCTGTGGCTCCTCCAGGAAATGGATAGGTGAGGTTGTGCACCTATCAATCCAAGCATCAGGTCCTGTTCACATATGGAGGTGGAAGGAGATAGCCTGGCTGAGGCTGTGGGCTGGACATTGCCCTGTGGGCTCAGCACAGGCTGTGGGCTGGCCGTGCTGACCCCGCGGTTCGTGTCTGGCCACAAGCTGAACTAGCTTGTAGGTGGGAGTGGGCTAAGCTCTCTAATGTGGGAGCCAGTGAAAGGGACAGACCCCGAGAGAGCTCCCCAGGTTAAAGTGACTAAAAAAGCCTTCCCCAGGATGCCCTGTTCTGTTATGGAAATGTATCCCAGTTCTGCTTCCCCAGTTGGCCTCCAGGCCCCCTTGTACCTTCTCTGCTCCTTCACTGGAAAGTTCTCCCTTCCCCACTCTCCCCTTGGACCTTGTTCCCTGCCACTCCCTCAGATTTTCCCATTGGCTCCCGTACCCTAATCCCGCCTATGTACTGCCCCTGCCCCGATACTTTCCCCACCCCCATATGTAAACTATCTCCCAAGGTCGTTGGACCCTGGCTAACCTTCACGATGGAGCTGAAATAAATCTCTGCTGTGGAAGCTCCACACAAAGACCCTTCCTGCCTCTTTGCTGTTGGTCTGTCAAAGAAGCTATCTGGTGCTTGTGTGTGTGTGTCTGTGTGAATGCAGCGGCTGCCGAGCGGCTTTCTGTTGAAGTTGGTTTGGGAGGTCGTAGCACCCCACCAGAACACCCCCTGGATCCCGACACTCTAAGGAGTGCTTGCACTCAAAGAATAACTTTGTGCTGCCTGACCCATCAAAATGTGAAATCTTAAGACAAACCACCTTGATGTTCCCATCCTTGTTAGAAAGAAAGGCACAAGGTCTGAGCGCGCGCAGCCACGTCTGTTTGCAATGTGACGGTGAATACCAGGCCATCCCTGTCTGAGACCAGCCGTGCTGAGACCTGCAGGTTCTGCCAAGTGCCCAAACTGCTCTAAAGCTCTTGTCTGTCTGGTGAGATTCTGCCATTGCACAGGGTATGGCATTCATGTTCAGGTATCTTGTACTGATGGCAGCTCTGCGCTAAGCAAGGACTTCAGGGACCGAGAGGTTTGTATGGAGGCACGGCAGGTGATGGTAACATCCGATGCCTGGAAACATTAGCAAGGAAAATATGCTGCACTGGAGTCCAAAATTTGATTTATGTGCACCTTTCAGATAAAAGAGGTTGGGATAAATTGTGGTCAAGTGAATAGTATGGTGTCATTCACAAGAGAGATCCCAGAAAATTTTCCATGCACGATTCCTTCAGACTCCCTTGGCACTGATGATCTCCCCACTATCTTGCTGTTGCCAGAAAGCTCCTTTGGCTGATGCTGGCTGCTGGCAGATGTGTTTTCCATCTACACTGCAGTGTTAGAAGTTCCCTACGTGACCTGTTCTGTGAGGAAGAGGTCCCTGTAGCATTTCAGATGCCCTGTCGTGCTGAATGCTTCAAGAATACTCCAACCCCTCATTTTAAGGCACATCACACCCATGGACTATGTATGTTTGGGCTGCAGTTTGCCCTGAAATTGTCCTTAACACAAGCTCAGTCTAGGTAAAAGCAAAAGCAAGGGCTTATTGAGAACATACAGGAAGACAGCACTGTTACTGAGGCTTGGATGGACACACGTGACAGGAAGGAAATACCAGTCATAGGCTACTTGAGATGATATTTTAATGGCAGTTCTTGTTGATACCCAGAGGAAAAGCTGTAATTTCTTCCCTAGACCTTATGGGCACGCATCTGACACTGGTGCACAGACAGCATTTCTATTTGATGTCACAAGAGGAAACACTGGCAAGAAGGTTTACCTTTACATCCCACCCTCTCCACGTGGACTCCCTGTCTTCCACCATGATTTCATTCTTCTATTTCCCTACTTCTCGGTCCCAGTTTCCCAATTTTGACTTCTCTTGCACTTGATCGTTCTCCAGTTCCCCTCATTGAAAATGCTTCTGTCCTTTTGATAAGGTCAACTTAGTTATCACTTGTATGCCCAGAGAACAAGCTCCTTTCAGGACGACAGCATTGCTTGGCTAAGCCCTGGACAGATTAGCAGGAAACTGTGAGGACAGACGCTTTCACTGCCATGCAGGGCAGGGTTCAGATACAAAGGAGAGGCGTTTGAAATTCTGAACCTTTTATTTTATACAAATGTGACTCGATAACTGCACATATGTGGGACCGATGTCTGTAGAGCCAAAAAATGATCTTCTGGAGGCAGGTCAAAATAGTAATTAATCACTCTGGAATCATGATAAGTGTGGAGGTAAGAGATACTGTGACATTGCTGGTAAATGCTTTTGGTGTTGGCAACTATTTCCAGGGGAAACGGTGGGTAGAGAAAAGCAACAGAGGACAATTATCAAGGGATTAATTTTATTCTTGCTTAAATGTGGTTTCGGTTGACTTAAACCAGACCTAAACATAGTTTTGTGTATCAGTTTAACTAGATTGGTTTGTATCCATGCCTTCCATTAAAATGACACACACATCTGTGTATCCAAGACTGTGGTACGGATATATTTGCTGGGCTTGCTGCCATCTCTAGGGGTATTTGGCTGACTTTGTAATAGCTACAGACCAAGTGACAACTTCACAAAAGTCCAGGTTGTGTATGGCCCATACTTAGGGCTGCCAGAAAAGATGGCTAAGAAATATCCTTCAAAGCAGAGTGGAGCTGGTCCAAAGAGAATGAGCTGAGACAGGCCTTGCTTTGTATTATTTCCTGTTCCACTTAAACGTGTAAAGATTACTCTGCAAATGATCAGGAACTTCCTGCTTCTGCATTATACTCTGCTGCAGCAGAAGTGTGGTGTGTCTTCTGCTTGTGGTTGGCATTGGTAGCAAAACATTCTTGAAAGAGAGTTGTCAGGTTTAGCATTTGCTCCCGTTGTTGGATCCCTTACCTCCTCATCATTTTGAAGTTAAAGAGAAAAAGAAAAGCATTTTTTACTCTGTTTCCTAACTGCTGTGTTGTCACTTCAGGGTTTTCCTCTTGGCCTGCAAATAGGGATTATTCAAAGCAGAATCACTCAGTCCCTCTTTGGGGGTGACCTGAAATGTGCAATTCCCAGTTTTGGAACCATTAAGAAATCCTTGCAATTGCTAATAAGCAACCTCTACTTACTCTTACTCTGTGTAGCCAGAACTTCAATTACGGGTATGACTGGATTGTAGCTCCTTAGCAGATGAATAAAGTCTAACTGGTGTGTGCACTTTTCTTCTACAGAGCTTTTAAAGGCTAACTATGGGGCAAAGGAAGACTGAAATGAAGACATTGCATTTAATAATTTGTTCTATGTATTTTATTTCAAACAGATCATTAAATACTCATACATATATACATCTGCATTTTTACTTATTCTCCAGACACTGTCAGCAAGTGAGTCACTTTCTGCAGTTTGTTCATGAAATATATGGTGTAAAGAGTCAAAAGCAGGATTACTATGGGTCAAATATGTCTCACTTTGTGCTATATTTGTTTTGTGATTATTTGACCTCTGTATTTTGGGTTTGGATAACTAGAAGATGATACATGAATTCAGCTGTCTGCCTGTTCTCCCTGTTGGAGGTTGTGCTCTTCACAGCAGGGCTAAGAGAAAAATGGGTGTCTGTAGCTGTGTACCTCCGTTCAATCTCACCTTTATCAGCAATTTCAGCTAAAACAGACTGCAATGGAACTACTTGTGTAGAGGCCGACCCTCCCTTCTGCTGACCTTACTGCAGTTTTGACAACATGAGAAAGAGAGACAGGGAGAAAGGCTGGAGGAGGTACCATCTTAACATAGCCAAAATAGCCTGAGGTTGTCTGTCAGAAACCTTAAACGAACCAAGGAAGTGTAGCCTTTAAAATAAATGCTAAATTAGAAATTTACACAAACAGCCTTTGAACTCTGGAGCTAAAATACGTGAGCAAGTTTGAGCATTTCAGTATTGTCAAGAAGTGAATGCAGAGAGTTCATGATGGCATCTGAAACTTCCATTTCTCTCATTTACTTTAATGGAGATGTGATGCAATGCTTCTCTTTTATGCTTCTGAATGAATGACAAAAGGAGTCAGTGGCTCAGCAATAACTGATAAGCATTCCTCC
This sequence comes from Rhagologus leucostigma, assembly GCA_013397725.1. Taxonomy (NCBI): domain Eukaryota; kingdom Metazoa; phylum Chordata; class Aves; order Passeriformes; genus Rhagologus; species Rhagologus leucostigma. The sequence continues at coordinate 1,117,437 of VZTD01004011.1, read as the reverse complement.
CCATGGCTGGTAATGGGAATGACTGCTTTGACTTAGCAACACAGAAATTTGCCTTTTGTTTGTGTTGCCTGGGTCAACAGCAATCACTCCAGGCTGTGCTTACCCAATGCTCTTTTTCTTCTTTTTTTTCTGAATCTGGGTTCAAAGAAAATAAAATTTAAAAATCACAAATATTATTAATGTCTCAAGGTTACATTTTTACTCCCCACTCTGTTTCATCCTAGACATGTCAGAAAGTCAGATATAATCTCACTTTCATTCTCACCATCATATGCTGACACAGAACCTTTCTTTCTAGTGCATCTCCTAACCACTAGCATCACCTGTTCTCTTTTCATCAAGCAACACTGCATTAAGTTCCTCCCGGTTTTTTGCAGGCGACCTAGACTGATCCCAAAATCCTGCTGGATTTTTTTCCATAAGGTGATACAAGAAAAAGCTGCCCCTTATTTTTGATCCTCAGTGTGCAATCTCTGCCTTGGTGAAATTTCATCTGCCCACTCTAACACCGTCTTTTCAAGTCCCTTTGCCTCTCATCTGTAATCTTCTACCTTGTTGGAAATGCTGCCTCCCAGTTCCTCTGGGTCTGTTTATTCCCTGGTCAGATTTCCTCACCAGCGCTTCTTCAGGCCTTTTACAAGAGTCTCCAGTGTTGGTTGCCCTAATGCAGAAAGGGAATCTCATACAAAGAGAATAATCAAATGAAAGTAAAAGGTTTCACATCAGAAAACTGAATTCCCTTAAGCACAGAACTGATTTTCCTGGTTGTTCAAGGAAGCTTCCTCCAATTCAGACTGTTGCCAATAGATAATCTCTTGTCAAGCTCAAAACTGTGCCATCATCTTTTTCGTATCACTTACTTTCAGTTTGCTACCATTCTTGGTAGTATTACACAGTATTATTTTCCCAGGTCAGAACATGTGAGCATCCCTGCTGTGCAGAATGGTCAGTTCCATCATTCATAGCATAAATATTGTATAATGCATTGATACTACTGACATGCATATATATCAATATTTTGTTAACACCAGTGTTACAACATATGGAATTCCTTTTAAATTTTAAGCACATGATTGAAAATCCTGTGCTCTGTGGAACAGGATATAGCTTGAAACTGTGTCCCTTCATTTTAGTGTTACTTCTGGCTTGAATCAGCCCCGCTGCACCGTGAGCCAGCTGACAAAAATGCTGAATGGTGCAGAAGTCCAACACACTCTCAGCCACTTCCCACCGCAAGCCCCTGAGCAGATGATAAAGCATGTTTGCAGTGGGACCATACAGTTCACTGACTGGTGGTCTTCCTGCAGACCAGGAGAGAGGAGTAATTACCTTTTTTTTTTCCCTAAAAAAGGACTAGATAAACATGCCTGGAAATGGCAGATCTCTTGACTCATGGAGCAGTGCTTCCTTGCAGCTTTTGCCAATGCCCTGGGTTACTCTGTGGCAGGCTTGCTTGCCTCTTCCATTTTAAAAGGGAATAAAACTTCCATTGAAAAACAAAGTCGTAAGAAAAAAGAAAAGAAGGAAAGACCAAGGGATGCTATTAATAAAGTGAGGGCCCTTGCCAAGAAAGGCTGAGTTTTCCAGTGGCCATTTTACCACCCTTGCCTCTTTATTAAACTAAGCTGTTTTTTAGTGAGACCGTCTCATTTTGCAGATGTGGTTCTGGGTGCTGAACATCCTCCCATGTGTTTTGTTTTGCAGGAGGCAGCACAGGGACCTCCCCGACCACCTCCAGCACGGGGACCCCATCACCATCCGCTTCTTCTCATCTTCTCTCTCCATCCTGCTCTCCTCCAGCTTTTCATCTGGCCCCCAACACTTTCAACGTTGGCTGCCGGGAGAGTCAGCTTTGCAACCTCAACCTGTCTGATTACCCTCCATGTGCCAGAAGCAACATGGCAGCACTGCAGAGCTACCCAGGGCTGAGCGACGGGGGCTACAACCGGCTGCAGAGCAGCACTGCTTCTGCCTCGCAGCCCTCCGAAACCTTCATGCCTCAGAGGACTCCCTCCTTGATCTCAGGAATGCCAGCTCCTTCCTCCCTGCCCAGCAACAGCAAGATGGAGGCGTACAGCGGCCAGCTGGGATCTTTCCCCAGCTCCCAGTTTCAGTATGTCATGCAAGCAGGCAACCCTGCCTCCACCTCCTCCTCTTCACACATGTTTGGTGGTGGCCACATGCAGCAGAGCTCCTACAATGCCTTCTCCCTGCACAATCCCTACAACCTCTATGGATACAATTTCCCTGCTTCCCCCAGGCTGGCGGCGAGCCCGGAGAAACTCACCACCTCCCAAAGCACTTTACTCTGCTCTTCCCCATCCAGTGGGGCCTTTGGAGAGAGGCAATACCTTTCCACAGGGATGGATCACGGGATGCACATGATCAGCCCTCCCTCCAGCAACCAGCAGACGGCCGCTGCCTGTGACAACAGACAGTACGGAGCGGTTCAGGGCTCCTCCTCACAGATGTCTGTGCACATGGTCTAACAAGCCATGCCTCTCCTTGACATCGAAGGCAGCCAGACCTTCATCGTTCCCAGGGGTGAACCCATCCCAGTACCCTTTTGCCTTCAAACTTATAGTGGAACTAGTATTGTAATGATAATCAAGAACATAAGCCATCTAGGTGTGTGCCCCAGAACCTTCTGGAGAGCCTTGACTGACAGCCATCGCAGCTTGTTGTGGCCTGGGGCCTCCAGACTGGCATGGAGCATCTGCTTTTTGTGGACATTGGAGAGAAGAGGGCATGACTTTAATGAGAAGCTGGAGAGAAGCAGCTGAATTTACTGTTTAAGCATTAACTTTAAGCAGTGTGAGCTTTCAGCGTGGAGGGACCCATTCCCCTGTGCTGTCTCCCCTGGGTGTTGAAGAAGGGCAGTCTCCCAGGCCTTCATCCTCTGAAGCTGCACTGCCCATGGCTCTAAAGACCTCCGCCTTCCCAGAGAGTTCTTCACTGCTGGAGTGGCTCAGTCCATTTCTGAAACCAGCAAGGCCTGTGGGTCCTTCTTCCACTGTAGCACAGGAATGGCGCTGCTGGGCCGGAGCTTCTTCCAAAGAGATTTCCGCATTTTCACCATGGCTCTGCCCAACTGGCTGTTTCTTTATGAAGGTCGAGCTCGCCAGCACCCAGCCTGCAGATGGAGATGGGAGAGAGAGGAGACAGAAAAGTTTTAGCTCACAAATGAGCCTCAGACAGAAGTGGGGATGGAAGTTTGGAAAGATGAATGGGGGGAGGGGGCTCAGCTCCTGTTGACTTGACTGGAAGTAATGCAGTGAAACCGAATGGATGACAGCCTTTGTGTGTGGGGAATGTGTGTGTCCCACAGCACTCATCCCAGTGGGAAGAAACTGTCCAGACTGAGGGCATGGGGAAGAGCAATGAAAAGAGAGAGCTCTACAGGAGTGCAGCTGACCTTGCATGCGAGAGTTGCCGTAGAAAACCATTAGCATTTCAGAAACAATGAGGCTGAGTATTTGCCAACCTTCCACCTGCCACATGGTCTCTGTTTAACCAAATAGATCATTGCCTTTTAACATCTTTCTTTTCTGTTTTTTTCCCTTGTTCTTTTTTTTCCTTTTTTCTCTTCAAATCCTTTAAGAATAAGAAAACAATTGTAGCTTGGTGCAAGCTATGCATTTAAGTTGTGTGAAAATGCAAATACCAAGTAACAGAATACAGTTATTATTGAGAGTTGTTGTGAGGTGTTGTAGATAAATGTATTTATATGCCTAGTGGGGTATTCAATATTATGAATATAAAAGAGGGCAATAAAAATGGTATGTAAAATATGTATGAAGAAAAAGCTGTATAAAGATTTGCCCTATGCACGGAACTCTGTTTCTAAGTGCCAAGCACAGAAAGCTCTAAATAAATCTTTGCAATTGTTCCCTCTGTGTTCTTCTCTGTCTGTGAGGCTTCCTCAGTGGTTTTCTAGAGACAGATATTTTCAAAATACTGTCACACGTGTTTGCACAACAGAGGGGGTGAAGACACGGTGCTAGATTGTGAAGTCCAGGCAATATTGCAATAAAAATAAAAATTCTGTCTTCTCAAAAAATTTAAAAAATTGAGTCCTTGGAATTTGTGAGTTGTCTTCTTTGCAGGAAGTGTGTCTTAAAAACAGCTAGAGTTGTTATTTTGATTATTGTAGTGATGCCTTATCCATTAGGCTTAGAATTAAAAGCCAAACACAGTTAGAGGGAAAAAGGGTTTTACCTCAGTATTTATTCAAGGATCCTCTGGTGCACCACACCCAGGCAGAAAGCACCCCCGAATGCACACCGAAAGTGCACACCCGAAAGATGCACTCCCCCCCAAGATGCACACCCAAGATTCACGNGAAATTACAAGTATGTGGGCTAAAAAGCACTAAGGATACATGCAAAAGGGTATGTGGAAGGGTATATGAGAGGGGTATATGAAAAAGCAAAAAATCATCATGGCATCAGTAGAAGCTCTTCAGAATAAATTTTCACAGTCAGTACAGTCAACGACACTAAAAATAACAATAAAATTTATTTCTCATTTTTAAATCATTTAAAAATGTAATTTGGGGGTGTGTGTCAGTTTTTTATTTGCACTATATTTCTAATATGAGATTGAGACATTAAAACTGAAAGCCGTGGGGAAGCTGAAGTCCCCTCAAACCTGGCTGAAAGTTATGGCTGCAGAGTTTACAGCTTTCCTTGTGTCAATAAACTTTTTTTTCCCCTGAATTGAAAAAGCACCAGAAAGGTAGAAAGACCTTTAAAGGTCAATTCTGCAAGCATTTCTTTATTTTTGTTTTTACAAGGGAAGATAAATATACTAATGCCATTCCCAGTTCTGTGCCTAGTCTGTCTGACTGTATTCTGGCTTTTACTGTGTCTAAGCTTGGGTGCTGCTGAACAGGGTAGGGGGGATTATGGATGGAGACAATCTGTCCTTCACCTTGTTTTCTTTTGTTTACCCTAATAATGAATTATTGGTTTAATCTTGAAACAGGAGTTTTAGACCCTTTCTAAAATCCTTTCAAAATCTTTCAGAAATGCCCTTCAATCTGTGCTTTGATGTTTGCTTTTGGGTTTAATTCCATTTTATAGCAACAATTTCTGCAAGTTAACAGTATGTTGTGTGAACCAGTATTTCCTTCTGCTGGCTCTTTGCATTAGATTGCTCTTTCTTATTTAATCAATTTAATTCTTTGTGAATGGGTCTGTATTTCAGCTAGAAGAAGAGACTCAGCAAAATCAAAATCATTCTCTGTATCAAAATACAGGTTTCTAATCTGGATTAAACAAAAAAAAATTTAATAAAAAATTATCACTGGAAACAGTTGCCCGAAAAAGCAAGACATATGTAGGGCACAACCTTCAATATTAGTGTGAAGAACTGGTATCTCAGTTTCCATGCATTTTTAGAAGGAATCCTTGGGAAAGAGCTTTGGAATGGTCATCTTGACTCTTCAGCAGTGTGATCCTTCAAGTTATTGAGTACTTTGTCCTTGATCCAACCATATTCTTCAGAAAATCTTACTGTATTAGTATGAATTGAAGTTGCTTTTGATATGAAGCATATTGACCCCAGGGTGAGCATTCATGGACCATATTTATAGACATATTTATTTAACTCTTATGGGGCTGTGCCAGTTTGGCCAAAATCTAGTAATATAGCCCCTGAGAGAAAACCAGGTTGCAACCACCCTTCCCCCCACAGGGTTCGGGAAAAAAGGAAATTTTTCCTCGAAGGAAAGTGAAAGAGATAAAAACTATTTATTTTAACAAACACACAGGACAAGGATAATGATGCTAAATAATGAATTAAAACCCCCGCTATAGAGAGAAACCTGGGAAGATTTCAGAGTCCTTCTGTAGGTGTGGTCTCTCTCCTCCTCGGAGCTGGTCGGTGAGGGTGTGGGCCCACCCCCGGGCCTCGGGGAGAAAATTCTCCTGATGTGTTCTGATGTTGTTGAAACAGTTCAGAAGAGAAGAAGGGAAAAAAAACCCAAAGTCCCAGGAAACAAAATTCAGCTCTCCATCTCACACCAAGAGGGAAAAAAACCAGCTGGCTGAAGAAAAAGCAAGCAGGGTGCTCCCTTCGTGCCTTTCCACAGTCAGACAACAACTGAGGAGTATATCTCTGCGTCCTTGAGAATCTGCTTTGGAAAGTTCGTCTGGTTTTTTCCCCTCAAGCTCAGTTTAAAGGCACAGAAAAGGCACAATATTACTTTTGGGGCATAGAGCATGATAGGGGATACACATGATAGAGTCACCCCAAGACAGGGGCACATTAATATAGTGAGAGAGCTTAGTTAGCTAAATAGTAGTTATTCCTTAGTGTTTTGTTGCTGCAGGGTCAGAATAGTCAGCATCAAAACTGAAAAAAATGGGCAAAAATCTGAGTCTTCCCTGTTCCAAGATGTAAAGCTACAAGTACACAAATAGTATTCGGTGTGAAATTTACACTGACAGTTTATGAGGATTAAAAACAAGCTAACACTGAAATGGACAAAAAATACTATACTTTTCCTTGGCAGTCACTGTGCAAACTGAAAGCAGAGCAGTGTTTGGAGGGCAGTATCAAAAACAACAGGACAAACTTGTTAAAATTATTTATTTAGTGTTCATTTAGGTGCACAAGGGTAACACTCTCCTGAGCAGACAACCTGCGTAAGGCCTTGACACCACCCCAGAAAGACGAGGTGAGCCTTGAATTTGAAGCGGACCCACTTCAAATGGACCCAGGTGTGACAGGAATCTCCTGTACAGCAGTGGCTCTTCTCCGCCTGCCACCCATGTATGGTTGAAACACCCTGAGCCATTTGCCACTTTTTACTGGGGCTTCCCGGAGAGGTGATGGCAGCAGACAACGGGAGAGGCACCAGGATCAGTGGGAGATCCACCAGGGTCCAGCTGGCCTGGTGGGCAGGCTGGGTTGCAGAACACAGCAGCCACCCCTGGCAGACTCCCTTTCCTTGGGTGCCTGCTCTAACCACAGAGCTTGAGAGCCCTCCTGGCATAGCCCTGCTGTCATCCAGGAGCCCTTTGATGGCTCATTTGCAAAGCATGTGTGTGGGGGTGGCAGAGGCAGCAGTGCTGTGGTTCCTCTCCCCTTCCTTCCTTCCCTGCTTTACCACGAATATTTGAATGCTTTGGCCAGCTTTAAACAGCTTTGGGATGGAAGTTCTCACATGTTTCTTTAGAAGAGACAGTGGAGGAGGGCAGGGACCTATTAATTTTCCCAGTGCAGGGAAGGCCACCGAGTAACATCTCATTCAAAGAAGCCACACAAGGAACAGGTGTCCTGCATGCAAGCCCCAAACCACAAGTCTCATTTGGCATATGGATGCTATTAGACACCAGAGGATGTACTCAGAACTGCAGAAACCAGGGGGTCTCAACTCCACCGTTCCCGGGCTGGCCCATTTGGCCTTAGCCCATGCAGGCTTCTGGTTTCCAGTCCAGGAGAAGAGAAGGCTCTATATCTCCCAGTTCAGTGCTGCAAATTTAAAAGATCAAACATCATGTATCTCTTTGTGTAAGTATCCCTTTTTAAAAGCCCAATCCAAATCATAGAAGGAGTAGTGGAAATCTCAATGGTAGGAGATCCCTCATCTTACGTTACAGGCTGTTCCAAGTGCAAACCTAACAACTTGTTACAGAAATGAAAAGAATGGCACAAAAATAATCAGGGCGGGTTTGCAAGCTTTACAGTATTTATTTAGCTTCATTCCTTAGCACGCTGACAGACACAGGACATAAATATTACCATAGTCAGTGCAGCTCAGCAATACCAGGACACTGCTATCCAGTGCAACATAGTGTTCCTGGAGGTAATGTAAGCACTACATGCTAAAGCAAAATGTTCAGGACACAAACATGAATACAAATTAAGTTGCACAGCCTGTGACATTCTCTGAATTATGTGAGAGGCTGGAAGTATTGCTGGTTTGAAACATTTCGGGTGCCTGTGTCAAGGAAAAGGCAGGTCAGGCCTTGCCCTGGCGAGGTGATGCCCTGCCCTGCACACCCTATTCCTAGAGCCTGTGTCCCAGCCTGACAGTGTCTGCCAATCCCTGGCACACCAGAGGCAATGCACTCATCCAGCTCCTAAAATGACCAGAAATCCCACCTGGGGGAAGGGCCCAGGAAAGCCAACAGGTATTTAACTCAGGACATGCTGCAAGGACATGTCTTGACACTACCTCCTTCTGTACTTTCTATCAGCTGAACACTGCAGGAACTAGGAGTGGTAGCTCTGTTTGTCCTTTTCTGTATCTTTTCTGTTCTTCTTCTTCGAATTTCCCCTAGGGGGAATTATGACTAACTTAAAATCGAATGGGCTTAGAGTTCGCTGAGTTGAACGGGCCAAGTTAATACTTTGGGAAGTGTTTTATGTTTTGAGGGCCTTACAATACAGTACAGAAAAAATTGCAGAAGATGATCTGCTAGAGTCCCTCATTTATTGCATACTGGGTGAAGCTTTACTGAGCTGGGTGAGGGCTGACAGATAGCATCTGCCATTTAAAAAATTTAAAAAGTGTTTAGATTATTTTTTTCCCCAACTCAAACAGGTGCATCGACCCAGAGCACACATCCCATGTGAGGTCAGCACTAGCAGATCAGTTTTGCTGGATGGTGCTTGTTGGGCATTGTTCTAATGAAACAACAACACAAAAATGCAGCCAAGGGCTGGATAGAGGAATGCCTGAGCGTGCCCATTGCGTGCTATAGATGCAGTAGAAATGTAGCTATAAAAGCAATGACAGGACTTTGTGAGGAGGGTGCTGGTGTGGCCAAGGGATAGTTTGCTATAAATAAGCCAATTCCTGTCCAGGGAACATCTGACTCCTTCAACACTTTTTCTTCTATAGAGAGACAGACTGCAGGAGCAGACTTTTTGGCCAAGTCTGTAACCCAGCATTTTGAATCCACAGATGGGATCATTTCTGAGACCTTTTCTGTGGGTCAGCTGGGAGGGGCTTCTGTAGCCTGATGCTGACCCACGAAACTTCTGCTGGAAAAGCGGCCCACTCAGTTTTCTGACTGCTTCTTGTATTTGGTCTGTAATTGCTGTCTAGGAAACTGTATTGAATACAACTAAAATCCACATAACTCCTTTCGAAGGTTACTTCTCCATGTCAGTAACTGTTGCTTACCACCCCAGAAGCTTAACATGGCCACAAATTACAGGAGCAGTGTATGGAGCACACCTCTTCAAATACCAGCTTCTTTCTACAATAAAGACCTCCAACAATTCTGGCCTGTCTGAACAGAGGATTAGGCTGGAAAAGAGCTCAGTTACCATGGGTGAGCACTGTTGTGTTCCGACAGCACATTGGGAAGCATGGCTGGTGGTCAGAACCAGCTGATTAAGGGAGGAGTGATAAACCCCCACAGTGGGGATAGTTGTGCAATAGCCCATCTCTGGAGCCCCAAGCTTGGCTGTTTTTCTGCCTCAATGTGGAACTCATTGCGTGCTGTGGGGGAGAAGGATTAGGAGCATGTAATTTTACACTGGTTGAAGTTCCTACAGATGCTGTTCTTATTCCAGTAATGTTCTGAATTTGTTGAGCATTTTGGAAGCTCTGACATTCAGCTGGATAATGCCCTGCTCTGCTGAGATAGGATGACTTCTGTGGGCTACCCTCAGATGCTTCCAGGAGCAGTCCTAGGGTCTGTTTAGCCAGGTCTGCCCTTGAGCATCCAGCACTGTGCAGACCTCAGGGTACTGTTTTCCAGCTGACTGAGTGCAGCTGCGCTGCAGAGACACAGAGCTAGCCCAAGTGGCACTGCCAACAGAGACCATCAGCCCTTCTTAGGATGATGGGGAGGGTGGTGCTGCTTCAGCCAAGAAGCTGGTTTAGCTGTTAATAAACCTGCAACTTTACTCCCATAGTCAGTGAAGGTGCCTCTGGCTGGGACTTCTCCCTCCAGACTGCACTGATGACAGCCCTGGACACATGCTGAAGCACGCACAGTCTTCCCTGTGTTTCCTTTGTAAGAATCAGGGGTGCCCAGGTTGTTGCAGGCCTTGGGTTCCTGTCCTACCTGAGCTGGTTTATAACATTTCCCTTAACGTGCAGTCAGGTAATTGCATGTGAATACAATTGCATTAAGTTGGTGTAACCAACCCAGGAACAGGCACAAAGGAAAACTGCAGTCACTGAGCTATATTAAATAGGCAATGTGGTTTAGTGATTGGAGACATGATGTAATCACCTGCATCTGTCTCTCAGTAAAGCTGGAACAAGTTGCAGTACAATTAACCCTGCATAAAATGGATGTATCCTGCCAGCCATCCAAGCCAGGGCCAGCACTGTACTCCGTGGTTTATATTATGTTGCCATGCAAAATTCCATATACAGATATATGAAGATTAGTTAGAAAGAAGCATGAATGCAGAGGGGTGTGTAAAAGCACTAGAGGAACAAGAGAGCAAGGGTGCAAAGGATGGCCTGTACTGATACCCAGGGACATGATCAGTGGCTGTGAAACTGGCAAGCTCTGAGGAATGTGTTGCTTTCACCAAAATCACAGCACGGGTGGCTCACCAGCAGAAACCCTGCAAGCAGCGATGGGAGAGTGGCAGCGAGAGTGCAGCACACTGCTGTGGCATTTCTCTTACCGTAATGCCAACAAGAAGTCTAGATTTGCTAGCAAGCTACCCAAAATGAGGAAGGAGAAGACAAGTGCAGCAATGTCACGCAAGATTTACAGTGGGTACTTAACGAAGATTCAAAGGTTAAAGCTCTATACCTGTGATTCCTGAAATATATACGAGATCTGTCCAAATGCCAGTACATTATCACCAGTGAAAAGAAAGCCAGAAGATGAAGAGGGTTCAATGGCAATCACTCCAGAATACTTGGAGACATACATTTTGGAGCTTGTGAGTTCCATGTGAGAGTTGGCAGTGTCATATTTTTTAGAAAACTAAATAAAAATCACTTCCACTTCCATATAGTATTGCACTTTTTTACACGAGTTCCTACAGCTGTAGTATTATCCATAAACTCCCAACTCTGTGAACATTACACAGGCAAGCTTTACAGAAGACCAGAGGAAACCAACACAAAAATTTGGTGAACTGAGGAAAAGAAAGAAAAAAAGAGTAAAGATTATGTTAAAGAAAGTTGATCTAACATGAAGAAACCTGTTTTTAAAAAAAGAAATATAAAGTGCATGCATCCAAAACAAGAAAGAATTGGCCGTGGTCACATAGCAAAAGGGACAGGATAGTGTCTGAAAAGATGTTCTGTGAATAGCTCAGTTACTTTTGGATAATGAATAATAAGCTGCTTTCCTTCTTGAATGGATAATTTGAATTTCTCCAAAGGAGCTTGAGATGCTCTGGCTTCTGACCATACAGATAAAAATCATATCAACAAAAAAATGAACCTTTGAAAGGAAACACATTCACTTCTTCGATGTAAAATGTGCTGTATAAAATTTGTTGTTTACACTTTATACAGTATTTTAGGCACCATTTATCACAAGTAATCATTAAACACAATTGAAAGCACATGAAACTGGTTACATTGCCTATACAGCAACATAAATAGTTTTATGCAAAGCCTAATTGTTCTTTATTTAGGGTGACACAAACACCACGAAATGTTAGGAGTTATCTCAGCTGTCTGCCCCTGCAACTTGGAAAAATTTTTCCATCACTGCCATGATCTGGGAAGGAAACAATCCGATCCAAAGAACTTGTGGAGATAAAAATCTATTTAATAGTCGTTCTTGATTTATCATTACTTGGTTTCTGTCAAAAAAAGAAGACCCTGACTCCTGTCTCAGGTCCACTCAGGCAAAAATCCAAACTGGGGAACTAAAAAATTCTGGAACCTATGTTTTCCACCACACAAGATACGGTGGGGAGGTTCTGTAATGCGTAAGAGAAATGTAAGGATGGAAATATCTGCCTAACATGACCGTAGTTCAAGCTGTCAACTCAGGCTTATAAATAGCACAAAGTGAAAGAGGCAGAGAGGTGGAGCAAGGCTTAGCTGTCATATGGCCTTAGTTCTTTGGCTTCTCCTTTCTAATATTCAGGCCATATTCACCTTGTGAGTGTCTGAGTGTGCCATGACACCTGATGTGAAGGGATCCTTTGATGTCCATGTCTTTCAGGTCTAAGCTGGTAGACTATTCCATGTTCATTGTATTGGCACCAATGAGAGGTATTTCTAAGAAATGCAGTCACAGCCTCATACAAATCCATGTGACCCACGTGCAGGGCATCCCTTGACACTGAGTTTCAGCAGTGATTTACTTTTCATCTTACACAAGTTGTGAAGAGAAGATAGAACAAGAGAAGGGAAATGCAAGGGGAATACCAAATAAAGTGGCTTTTCAAGCTGAATTTAGCTGTGGAAGAGAGTTGCAGATGTAAAGCTTGGGGAAGTCCTACAGGGTCAGTCAGTCCTGGGTGGGCTGTGGACTGGATGCCCAGTGCTAATGCTATTTTTCATTTCTAAGATCAACAGTTCTACAACAGGAGTGACATACAGCATCTATGAGCTGCCGCTACCAGGCAAGCAGGCAAGCTCGATTTCAATTGAGCTTGAATCCAAACCTAAAAAATTCTCTGTGTTCATCCATCCATAATATCTATGGTTTTTTCTTCCTTCATCTGTTGCCACAGTTGTGCCACTGGGGGCTTCTTTAACTCAGTTCTCCACCGCTTTTACCCAAGTTTCCCAGAATGCTGGCAGCTGCAGTATAATGAGATTATTTATGATTTCTAAATATCATCTTCTAATGTATCTCCCAGGCCAGCAAAGCAGCAACCCAGCAAATGTCACTGAACCAGAGCTGCCTGTAGCATTCCCAAAGTGTCCAGCCATCCATTTCCATTTCCTGGTTTCACTGGTTTCTCACTGCACTTTTTCAGATTTCCTTCTGGAGCTTTTTTTTTTCTTTTCACAGCAATAATGGAAAGAAAAATGTTGTCGGCTGCTAGTGTACAATCCCAAAGAGTCATTGCAGACAGAGCCTTTTTCCCAGGAATATTTTGGTAGTGTACAGGGTAAAATGGAAATTCTGTCCTCAAGATTGTCCTGAGACACGGACAAGGTGTCCTTGATCCAGCAGCCCCTGAAAGAGAGTCTGCAGTGACTTGAGTGGATGTGGTCCCGAAGGTGTCAGGTCTCAGCAGCTGGAATTTCTACCAGTCCTGCATTCCTTCACCCACTTGGGGCTTTGCCTTTTCAGACAGGTACATTAGGGTGAACACATTTCTAATGCAGCAAGTGGAAACTTGTCTCCTTCAGTGTGAGAATGAGTTGGCTGCTTTTCAGCAAACTTGTTGGGCATTTATGTCTAAATACAGACTCTCATATAGCAACAAAATAAAATTTCAAAATTTTTATGAAAGTCTATTTTATGTTGATTAATTTTTAAATGCCTTTTTTTGCTCTGTATAGTCAAGAAAAAAAACCCTGTAACCTCCTCTTTGTCTTAGTACTTCAAAATTTATCTTCAGCTTTCCATGGCCAAAGCAGTTAGAGAATAACTGTGAAATCCCTGTAGCTGCCTTGCTGCTCAAGGCATTATAACCCCATTTTGCAGATAGTAAACTGAACAAAAGACTTGCCCTCGGCCATGTGTGCCAGTCTCTGGTGCATTTGTTGTAAAACTGTAATCGCTGGCAGATGCGATGACAAAGTCCCCATCTTTGCCAATCTGGCACTGTATTAAGGGTAATGTAGCTCAATTTATACCTTAATATTTAAGTCAGATGGGAGGAAGAGCGTGCTGTATGATGGCTGACACCACCAAGCACAGGTGTCAAGTCTGAGCTGTATTTCTCCCGTCGCTGTTGCAACATCACCCAGACATGCAGGCTTAGTGGGACCAAGCTTAGTATTTTATCACTGACCCATGGCAAGGTGGTGGTGGAAGAATTTCCAGCTGAGGCTGCAATGCGCAGGGAGGAAAACGTCACCGTTGTGTGCTGCTCCAGAGCAGTCCTGGCCAGCAGAAATCTCCTGGATGCGATTCCTGGCTCCTTACGGGTTTGTGGAGCTGAGAAGTGCGCCCTGGAAACACAGCACTTGTGCCGATGGTGCTCTTCAGTTTGGTTTGACTCTGCCTCTGTGTGCGGATAAACACAGCCCTGTGCCAGCAGCCACGTGTGGGTGTGCAGGGAAAAAGAGGCTCAAACAATATGGAATGGAGGGCTGGGGAAAGGCACGTTGAAAATGCAAAGGACATTTATGTTAAAGGAAGGTGTGAGAGCTGCAGGAAGAGCCAAATTACAAAAAAAGTGAGTACTTCAAGCAGCCAAATTAAACAAGACACAATGGGGGCCAACTTCGCCTCCCAGGCATTTCACAAGCCCACACCCCAGAGTTCAGGGGGTGCTGGGGGGAGAACCATGTGTCCCTCCAGGTCTTATTTAACTTGGCCACATGTAAAGAACTTTAACTCTTTTGTGACTTGCTGATTTCTACAGCACTTGATTATTCTCCTTTTTTTCTTCTTTATTTCTGGGTACTTTTTATTGGATAGGTTTTAAATCCTTTAGAAAACAAGTAACTTCTTTTGATTTAAAAAAATAATCATTGGAGGCAAAGCATAAATTCATTTCAGTCATAGTATCTTGGAGGAAAATAGATACAGTATTTTGGAAAGAATTTGAAATGAAAACACAAAGCCTGATGGGATTTAAATGTAGAAAACCAAAAATTCAGTCTTGCCTCCTCTTTTCCCTTCCCCTATCCATGAGGTCACCATTTCTCATCTCACAGACTATGGCATCTTGCCGGGATCCTGAGGCAGCCACCAGAAAAAGTGCCCTTGCTCCTGTGAGCACAATGCAGGATCAAACTGGCCAAATGAAAACAATCAGAGTGGCTTATTTGAAGCTACAAAGAGAGAAACTTTGTAGAACTAGCAAGAAAAAGACATCCAGAAAAGGCAGGCAACTGCTTTTGTCCCTCAAAAATTTGATGCATAAGCATTTGAGACTAGATGAAAATGTGTGAAATAGTGGATGTGCACTGAAATTCAGCATTGCAAACAGCTTGATTGCAAAGGAATTGTGTGTCCGTGTGTGCTGGGACATACAAAGGATGAGTGTGCTGGTCCCTGAGACGTGGCAGACCTCAGTCCAACAAGTTTAACTTTAATCCTGCTTGGAAGTATTTCCCTCCAGCAGGCTGGCTCTCAGAAGAGCAGGGGTTAACACTGCTCACGTCAGCT
This sequence comes from Rhagologus leucostigma, assembly GCA_013397725.1. NCBI lineage: Eukaryota > Metazoa > Chordata > Aves > Passeriformes > Rhagologus > Rhagologus leucostigma. The sequence continues at coordinate 1,102,246 of VZTD01004011.1, read as the reverse complement.
CTACTGCTTCTGGGGCAAATGACTTTTCTTATAGCATTACTCATTCTGTCTGTGCTCAGGCCTCAGGAGGTGCTCCTTTGCTCTGCCCTGGCATGGTATGAGCAGGAGCTAAGCTTTGCATGCTGTGTGACTCTCAGCCCACATGAAGAAGATATGTTCACTCTCTGACACTCTGCTGGCCTCATTTATCTACAGGTATTTACCTTTTTTAATAAACTGTGATGCCTTTAGGGGTAAATCAAGAACATGAGGGGAGTAGGGATATGGAATGTTCTTCTCCCCTTGCAGATTTCTCTGCAGAAAGACCCTGCAAACTCAAAGGAGCTCCTGGCAGTATTGATGGCTCCTACTTGCTCTGCCACAACTCAGAACTGTAGAATATCTCAACTTGGAAGGGACCCATAAAGATCATCAATTCCAACACCCTGCTCCTCTCAGGAATGCCTAAAACAAAACCCTATGACTAAGAGCACCATCCAGATGCTCCTTCTAGAGGCTTGGTGCTGTGATCACTTCTCTGGGGAGCCTCTTCTAGTGACTGACCATCTTCTCAGTGAAGAACTTCTTCCTGACCTCCAATCTGAATTTCACCTGATGCAGCTTTATTCCATTCCAGTAAGAGTAGAGTGGTGAACAAATTCATCAACAGTCATGGCTCACATTAAAACTTCTCTGTGAAAGCAGCAATCTGCTGGCCCCTGGTGTTTATTTCAGATTCCAAAAACTGTCCAAGTATACCTATCATAGAATCACAGAGTGGTTTGAGTTGGAAGGGACTTTAAAATGTTATCTAGTCCAATCCCCCTGTACTAAGCAGGGACATCTTCAACTAGACCAGAGTGCTCAGAAACCTGTCCGACCTGACCTTGACTATTTGCAGGTATGGGGCATCCACCCCTTCTCTGGGCAACCTCTTCTAGTGTTTCACCACCCTCAATGTAAAAAAACCCAAACAACAGATCTGCCACATATCTAGTCCATNTTGAGTTGGAAGGGACTTTAAAATGTTATCTAGTCCAATCCCCCTGTACTAAGCAGGGACATCTTCAACTAGACCAGAGTGCTCAGAAACCTGTCCGACCTGACCTTGACTATTTGCAGGTATGGGGCATCCACCCCTTCTCTGGGCAACCTCTTCTAGTGTTTCACCACCCTCAATGTAAAAAAACCCAAACAACAGATCTGCCACATATCTAGTCCATAGCTACCCCCTTTTAGTTTAAAACCATCACCCCTTTTCATATCACAACAGACACTACTAAAATGTCTGTCCCTACCTTTCTTGTGGGCCCNAGGGACATCTTCAACTAGACCAGAGTGCTCAGAAACCTGTCCGACCTGACCTTGACTATTTGCAGGTATGGGGCATCCACCCCTTCTCTGGGCAACCTCTTCTAGTGTTTCACCACCCTCAATGTAAAAAAACCCAAACAACAGATCTGCCACATATCTAGTCCATATCTACCCCCTTTTAGTTTAAAACCATCACCCCTTTTCATATCACAACAGACACTACTAAAATGTCTGTCCCTACCTTTCTTGTGGGCCCCGTTTAGGTACTGGAAGGCTGCTATAAGGTCTCCCTAGAATCTTCTCTTCTCTAGGATCAACAGCTCCAACTCTCTCAACCTCTCCTTTCAGGAGAGGTGTTCCATGCCTCTGAAAACACAATTCAGCTTCTGGGACAACTGTGGCAAAGTGAATGCTTTAACTCTTACCAAAGTCAGGCACAGTTATTTTCAAGGTACATTTCTGAGCTATTTTGTTGTTACTTAAGTCCAACGAGGACTTGAGTCGAAGATTCACTTCAAAAATGTGTCCTCATGACAGTTTGCCAGTGCAAGAAAGAAGGAGAACTTACTACGAAGAAAAAATTGTACCCGTTAGAAAGACAGATTTGTTGAATTTTGGCTCTGGATCTGAATTGTCTCCAAGGGAGACAGCATTAAGGGCATGAAGTCCATTTGGCTAGATGGGATAGTCCTCTGAAGTAGGGGAAATGTGCTCGTCATCAGGAGCATTGCTAATATTCTATCCATACTATCATGGATGTCCAGTGCAAAAGGCAGCAGCCAAAGTCAAAGCACACAAGGTGCCCAAGGGCAAGAGGCAGCAGTGAGGAGCACAGCTCCTGCAGAGCTCTGAATGTCTCCATTCAGTGCTTGAACTCCGTGCTCACTTTGCTGCTCAGGACAAGCTCCTGCTGTACCTGACAAGACTTCCAGCCTACCCTAGAGTTAATCACATCATTCAGAATTATGTTGGGAGAAACTCCTCTGAATTTTCCTTCCCAGTCTGAAAGCCTCCACCAACCACGTTCTTCTCAGCTCCTTGAGAGGAAACAAGTGTTCATTCCTGTGCAATGCCATGCAGTACCTTGGCTTGAAGCTGTCCCGTACACCCCCTGGACTACACACTGGGACTTTCACCCAGGTCTGCAGTTCTCCAGTATTTGAAAGCCGAATAATTTGGGGTTTATTCTTTTCTCTGTTCCTCTGTTGCTACCTGTGTCCCGGATCAGATGGAGCTCCTCAGGCTTGTAGTGATAGTTATTCTCCTTACACCACTTGCGGGAATGCAGGGATGAGCACAGAGTGTCTGGCTCTGACACTGACGGATCTCATACTGCTCCCAGGGAGTTGCCCAAATGCTACAAAGATGAACCATATGGGCAGCCCCAGCACTTGAGACTGTTAATAGGAATTTTTAAGCAACTGTGATTGATGAGGCAGCTCTTACAAGTCTGAGATCAATGAAAATGCAACTTGATCTTTTGAACCTAAGTCCTTAATTTTTTTGTTCCTTTTTCTGCAGAGAATCCCATAAAACCATTTCTGTGCAGACAAAAGCTGTCTGGGACACTTCAAGTGGATTTGTCATGCATTTTCTTTTTTCTTCCCCCTCCACCCTGTTTGCAGTTTTATAAGCAGTTTGTTTTTGAGTCTTTCTCCAAGATTCGTACAGCTGAAGATCAGCTTTTTCTGTAATTGTAAATGGACATTGTCTTGAGGATGTTTTTTGAGACTCCTTATTTTTCTTTTGTTTTCAATTTAGTTAATTTGCTCCTCATTATAATCTGAACACCAGGGAGAAAATAGTGGTAAGGAAAAAGAAAAGCAAAAGTCATCGAGAAAGGAAAGGCTGAGCAACCTTCAGGAGAAAGCAGGGAGCCCAAGAAAAGACCAAGAGAGTCCCATGAGTCTTGAGTTATCCAATATTGATACTTTTCCCTCAGGATCTGCTGACACAAATTAACAGTAACTAAAACAGCTCCATCTTTCAACATTTGCTATCAGACTGAGACAGTCCTTGGCCAAGATGTCAATAGTCTTCCAGCAGCTGGATGCTCATGGAAATGAAAGGCTCTAAGAGGCAGCAGGTCACTTAGAACTGGAGGAGAATGAGCCTCAAAAGACAGAGCGAAGGGGCAACTTCTTAAAAATCCAGACAGGGAATTAGGGGGAGCCTGAGGAGTAGGGGCAGGGAGTGGGCAACGTGGATAGCTGTACTTAGCTAAGGTCACAGCTTGGAGACAGACAAGAGAGTCCAGAGTGCAGGAGGGAAGAGGCCAAAACCAATGTAGTGACATGGGTGAGTTTGATGGAGCATAGACAAGCATGACGCAAGAAGAGAATGGTCCAGAATGAGGATGTGAATGGCAAAGAGCTGCAGAGGAGAGTAGGGGTGCATAGCATTGAGGAAAACTATGAGAAATGTGAGGGAAGAGCCTTGGAGGGCTTGGGGCTGCTTCCCTGCTCTCAGTCACCTTTGTCAAAGAGCAAGGAACTTGACAGAGCACAAAACCAACTCGGAAAAGAAATCGCTGAGGGCATTGATGGGATTGGGAGCACCCAGCTCTTCATCACCTTTCCAAAGCACAACGAAAACTGAAGATGTTCCTATAAACCAGCAACACAGCTTGGCTCTAGACAGCTGGTCACCAAAATAACCTGGAAACTTAAAATGTGTGACAAAAAAATCTAGTACACTCTGTGTCTCTTTTGTTAGGGAAAGAGTCAAATATTTCCTCTGAACAACACCTGGAATTCTTCCTTACATTATCAGGTTTCCGTTTAGGTACTGTGCAGAATAAGTTCCTGGACAGGCAGAGAGACGGGTGGTTACAGCTGCAGGGTAGGAATGATGGGTCCAGCAGGTTCGTCTGGAGCTTGCACCCACTTCCTGGGAGAAGGATAAGCAACTGCTAAGCAATGGGAAGTGCTCATGCCCTCTCTAGACCTCAAGCACCCCAAAGTGTTCAAGCACTTTGATACCTTCTAGCAGTGATTTATATCTTCAAATGATCCCTTGGATGGTGTCACAATGTGGGTGGCTTCCAGGGCCTCTCCAGGGTCTTCTAGAGCACCCTTATCCCTGGCTTCCACTCCACATTTGACAATGTGGTGTCCCCACAGATGCACTCCCACTAGATGGGTTCTTCCATTAAAATCTTAATATTTGCAAAAATGCAACTCTCCCTCAACAGAAATATGACACTCATTTATCTGATGGTAGTGACTCAGACGTGCTTTAAGCTCGGGAGTGTGCCAGTAGCAATGCTACAAACCTGAGTGGTTTGGGCTCCACAGTCTTTTCTTTGTAACTAATCCCTGTGATTAACATTTTCCTAAGAAGCAGTCAGTGAAGCAGTGAGGCACACTAGCCTAGCAGCTTTAGAAACTGGAGCTGTGTCCCCAGAGAGCAGATGGAGGCTGACAAAGACAGGGCCAGCTTCTCACACCCACGCAGGGCTGTGGCCACACAGCTTGGCGTCACATCCAACTTGGAGTGACAGCTTCGAGAAGTGAATGGCGAGCTCAGTTGCCACTTCTTTCTCAGATGCTGTCTGCAATTACTGAAGCTGCCAAAAGCCACAAGAAGGCAGCCAGATACCCTCTCTGCATGCTGCTGGGGTTGTCTCTTATGAGCACCTAGAGAAACCCCCACTTTTCTAGGTCAGATGCAGCACAGGGCTCAGCTTTACCAGGAGACCCAAAACAACCACCCATTGACCTGTCTCACCTCTCCTTGCAGACAGTTCCTCAGCTGGGCACTACCTGAACCCAGGTGAGTGTTTCCTTCATTGGAACAGCAACAGTTCCAATGTCTCTGTGACTGCTCACGTTTACTCTGTCTCTACCACGAGTATCAGGGGAAGCCTAAATCTTTTCAGAGAATTTCCTTTTTGTTTTACTCTCTCTGAAGCCCTGTTTTTTCCTTTCTTTTCTATCTTCTATTCCACTTTTAAAACTTCCTTTAAAATGACACTGACTCTCCTACTTATAGCCGCTGCTCTGGAGCTCAATCAGCCTTGTTGATCCCAGCTGCAAGTGACAACACTTCTCACTCTTTTATATATCAGCTTAACAGCCTGATAACAACTGGGCAGGAGAGGATATTCCTGGCACTCTGAGCATACTGTGCAAGGCTTGTAGTACGGCACCAGCTATATTTTGCTGTCTCTTGCTTCTGAGCTGTTGCCTTCTGACTGCTTGAAAATGACTCATGAGGTTCATATGGTCCAAATTAGGTGAATAGCTGAATACTCGTGATGGTGTAGGTTACTTAAAGGATTTTAGGCAGAATCTTAATATTTCATTGTACGCCTGCAAACTCCTGAGATTTCTTAGCAGGAAACAAAATGCAAGTTTTGCAGATTAGAGAAATGTTTCATCAGCTGAGGATCTGAACCCTACTTCAAAACTCATTTAATACCTTTTGTAGCACACTGTGTTTCATACAGATATAAAGCAATGTTGTTACAAAAACTTTCAGTTTCTCAAGGGCTTTTCTCCATTTTCCTGTGCTAGTTTAAGACTAGACTTGTTCTTCAGCCCGTGAACATTTTCACTAGGTGTTCCTTTAAAGCACATGGTGAGCATCTATGGGACACTGCCATTATCTTGGGTTGCAGAAGATCTTGTGTGTATAAAAACATCCATTTTGAGCCCTGCCTGGCAGACTCATCTCTACTGTAAGTAGTTCTTTTCCAAGTCATCTGAGGAGCTTCTCTCTAGCTGCTGTCCCTACTCTTAGCCTACCCACATCTGCAGTGCTGGCCCTGCACTCCTGGTCCACCATCTCTGCTCCTCATCACCAAAGCAATGCTCGAGCATGTTCCAGAGCATATTTGGTGACGTGAGTTGCTGAAGAATAGGCAAATGCTGCTCCTGGTGTGCAAACTTACTGCACTCAACAACACTTTCTCAGAGCTGCTGCTGAGTATGTAGGTGAGACTCGAAAAGCTTAGGGCAAAAGTCTTGGCTTCTCTATTCTCCACTAGCCTAGACCCCTGACCTGCATACCGTTTTGGGGAGCTGTAGTTTTTGTCTTGGAAGTCATCCTTGCACCTCAGAGTTTCCTGTGTAAAAAAAAATTTACTCTTCCTTAAGTCTTCATTCTTTGAGTCCCCAGCACTCCCAAAGGGAATGCCTTTTCAAAATGCCTTTAACACTTGGACGGTCCTTTTTAAATTTTAGCAAAGGCTGGAGGGTTTGCCAATGGTTTTGCTTTCCCAGCATGAGCCAAACGTGCCTGCCAGATTTCTCAAGAGGGGATGTAAGATTTTCCAATTTCTAAATAGGCCAATGAAGCATTAAAATATCAAAATGTAAAATAAATGTGTTTTATGAAAGGATTCTCTGTTGTCAAGGAAGGAGGGCTGGCTAACACCTGAGGGTGCCGGGAACTTCTCTGCTCTGTGACCTGAGGCCTGCGGGAAATGACCTTTACCAGCCTGGAGGCGCAGGAATGAGGTGGTGCCAAACTTCCCCTCCACGTGTTGTGGGCAGCTTAATGGGAAAACCTGTAAATATTGCAGAATGTCGCTAATTGTTATGAGTATCACTGTGCCTTTAGATAGAGGCATGTACTGTGCATTTTATCCGCTGTAACTCGCTTTTCGTAACAGTTAACCACTGTCTAACAAGGAAAGAAAAGTCAGAGGTTTCATGCTTACAGGAAGTATACGGTGTTGATGGATTTGCATAGTATTTAGAAGAGCTAGAGTTACATGGCAGTGACGCAGTTCTACAGCACTTGCTAATTCCCTCTTCTCCCTAAATACTTCCTCCTGCCTCCCACCTTTGGCTCTTTGGACCCACTCAGCCTGTTATTTCTCTCTCCCTGGGCTGTGTCTGGAGTTACCAAACAGTTGCACCAGGTATGGTCATCCAGGCTCGCTGGATGGGAACCCCAGACATTTGTCTCTTGGTGTGTCTTGCCATCTTCCTTTCCAGATCAATCCTTTGCTCTCCATTGTTGCATCTATTCCAGCAACTGCAGCAAACCAGGTCTTAAAATCCCATTTGATTGCTTAGCAAAGCAGAGCACAGTGTTCCCAGGGGAATTTGTGCAGTGGTGATCTCCCTATCAGACAGGATTTATATTTGTCGTATTTCTATCCAGAGTTCAGGTTTCACACAGATATTGCCCCATCCTTACACATACATGACAGCTTCTTACTCTGCAAAATGCCTGACAGAAGCAGCTGCTGTTGTACCATCTTCACCTCTGATTCTGGTGAAGGGGCAAAAGCCTCCCCTGAACCATCCAACAGTTTTGCAAAGGTGACCCTGGAAAACTCCCTGGAAATGCCCTTTCCTCTTTCCACCTTGAGAGCTGGTTTCAATTGCTCTCCTTTTGTGGCAAATGGGGGTAGAGGTGGTGACATCAGGCCCTTCTTGGCGGCTCCCTTTTCACAAGGAAGCATGCATTCAATTAGAGGATTTTAATTAAAATACTTTTCTGTAGCATCCTGTTTCCAGGCCCCGCTGTAAATTTAACTTGACGTTCTCTCATTTAACAGGTGGGTGAGATTAATGTGAGAGCTGCCAGATGGAAGAAAGCAGAAACAGGGCTGGCTGTTGAGATAGAAGAATGAAGAGAGGAAGAGAGAGAGAGGAAAAGAAAGGAGTGGGACAGATATCTGCTGCATATCTGTCAATATTTACTATGCAACATGCAATCCTTTTCTGTGATGGTTCTTCACTGCCATATGCGCGTGACTTCTTAAATGCCTTTTGAAGGATAAAAGCAGAAAACCCAGGATCATCACAGTTGCATTTGATTTCCTTTCCTTTTGGATCAGAGCAGTTCAGGAATAACCAATGAATGGCAATTGATGCAATATTCAAAATACACTCACAACTACCCCCAAAAAAGAAAAAAATGCCCACCCTTTGACCTGGCAGCTGAGGAGCAGAGTAAGAGCTGTGAGGCTGCAGTGGCAGTCCTGGGAGTGAGCAGTTTGCTAGAGGTCCCTTCTGCCACTGCAGCTACGTCACCACCAGCTTCCAAGATGCAACAGGTTAAAGGATATGGGAGAGTAAGAGATTGTTTCAAGAGGTTAAAACCCAGCAGCTAGCAGGAGCAAGGATGAGGAATGTGGAAACCTGCCACAGTTGGGAATCTCAGAGGTAGAAAGGCTGGGGACAACGGGTGGCCAGGAAGGAAAAGGAAAGGGACCAAAGGAAGACAAAAAAAGGGTGAGGACAGTTTTGGAAGGAGGAACCTTAGGGAATTGGGAAGGAAGAACCATTTAGGGTTGCTGAGGATAGGGAGAAGACTGAGAAAGCCACAGAGGCAACGAGGAGAGAAGGGGTGAAAACGAACGGGGATGAAGAGGAACAAGGACCCTTGCGCTCTCATTTTCCCCCTTGAAAGCAACAAAACTTACAAAACTTAAAGACCAAACTTCAAGCTAAGGTGGAAGGGTAACAGCACTGATGTCCTTCCGCTGTGCTCTGTTGGGCTGCTGGACTCTAACCCACCCAGCACACAGCACATGCTGCCAGGGGTGAGACCTCCACAACAATGCAGGGTGGAGGCTGCCTGTGGCAGCACCGAGCTGTGGTGCCAGCAAAGAGGGTGCTATAAATCCTCAGGAGCATTGCACACTGCTCGCAGAACTCAGAGCACTACTGCAACTAGTCTCATATTTGCATTGGTTGCCTGAATCAGCTGTTTTCAAAGGAGACTTTTGCAGTAGAAGGCTTAGCAGATAAGGTGCTGCTGGAGAAGTGCCTGGTAAGTTCTGCCTTTCCCCTTTCCATTTGGTATAGATTGGTTTAGGCTCCAGCTTCAGAGGCCTGGAGCTTTCAAAGTTATTGATTCATTCTTTAAATTTGCTGTTCTAACTCCAGAGGCCTGCTGAGTAAATCCAATGATTTGGTTGCAGATCGATAAACTTGAAATTGTTCGAGTAAGTGCTGAGAGTCCTCATGGTTTCCTTGCAAATAAGGGGATTTCAGACACAGCTATGGTCAGGGTTTGCCTCCATTTAGCAAACTGAAATATTTCAATATACACCAAAACTGAAAGATATGGTTTTGATTCTCCAAATGGGAAAAATCCTGTACAAAGCAAGCTCCCATTAAAAAGAGAGAGAGAGAGAGAGAGAGAAGCCCCCACAGTTTCAGAGGAAGATTCTTTACCAACGAGTGTAGACATTTGTGCAAGCTGAAGCTCAGATCAGAAAGCTGTCACACAAAATCAAGTGCTTTGGCCAGCAAACATACTTTTATCAGTCACTTCATAACCACTATCTAAAAAGATATCTTAATTTTTTCCAACAGGATTTGCTCTCCATATTATGATACCAATTGCATCAGTATCCTTTAATTCCTTACCAGCCATGTCTCCTATGTGTCTTTGAATAATTTTCCCTGGGATTGATGCCAGGTTAATGTGCCTGTGTTTGCTTGAGTAATCCCATTTATCCCCTTGAACACAGGAACAACAAGGAGCTTTTCTCCCAGTTATCTGGAACTCTCACTCTTCCAGGACCCATGAAACAGCAAGAGGAGTAGCTCAGAATTCTCTTTAGCAAGTATCTTTTAAGCCCTTTGGTAAAATGTACCTGGTCTGTGGACCTTTAACTGTTTAATTTTAGTTACTGTTCAGAACCTTCTCAAGTTATTCTTGGGAGTATTTTCACAGATTGACAGGGAAGAAGGGCTCACCAGGCTGTCTGCTGAGACCTCCTGTGTGTCACTGACTTGTGTTGCATGCATTGTCTACATCATTTCACATTCAGTTCCAAGACCAAAGCCTGAACAAAGCCAAGGACAGGCGGAAGCCTCTGACAAGCCCTGTGCCCACATCCTAGCAGGAGCAGGGAAGCCTCCCTGAACACAAGCCACAGCCCTGCAAACGAAGTGCACCCTGTACTGCAGAAGGTGAAACCGCCTCCAAGACTATACCAGTGTGAGCTTGGGGAAGCCCCATTTGCACCTTGAGTATGCCAGGGACTGTGACCCTGAACAAAGTGGCGCAGGGTATCACCCCCAGGCACCTGCAGCAGAAGTGCTTTGGAGCACAGACCAGCTCCCACTCAAAGAGCTGCCTTTTATGTTCTGTGGTTTCTCAGCCTTCAGGAAAAAGCAAAGCAAGGAAACAAACGTTACTTCTTACTCCAAAAGCCTGAAAGCACACTAGAACCAGTCTTGTCAGCAGAACACCAAAGAGAAACACCCTTCTGATACCTGCAGGGAACTAGAGGAAATACGGATGAACTGTATTTGCTTTCAGCTCTTGCTCATTTAGAGAGTTTTACAGACCTGAGGGCACTTGCAGCATACTGAGGGCAAAGGGAGGTAAGTTTTTTACTGAGAAGTTCAATGCATGTGACTTTCTCTGAGCCATTGATTTACAAACTGTGGACTCTCATCCTGGAAACCAAATGGGCATTTGCAAGTTTCAAAATTTTCCCATGGCTCTATCCTTTGCTAACCCCCAGAGGAAATGAATCCTCCAAAACTTTCAAATTTTCCCAGATCCACAAGATTTGTGAAAAGAGTATGATTCAGGAAATTCAAAAAACTTTGTTCTTTAATTTAAGTAGCTTCTGTCTCAGGCCTTTCTATGCCACAGACTGTAAACTTTTTACTCCATCCATAATACCATACTTTATTTTGTCTATATAGCAGGAATACAATGTGCGCTGAACGCTTTGGACTTTACAGTTTTGCTTTTAAAGAAACAAGCAAGCCTTTGGGGATGGGGGGGAATAGGGTGTTGGTTTTTTAAATAGCTTTTATTATTCATTTATTATTATTATTATTGTTGTTGTTGTTGTTCCTACATTTGTTTATTAACATTGACCCTTAGGTTCTTTATTGACTCTTGTCCAGCACAAGAGTTGGTACTGAACTATCTCATCCCGGATGCAGGACACTGCATGTAAAGAAATTAGCACATATTATTTTTAGAAACTCTTAGAAGTTTTGTCGCTAGTAACACGAGAAGTCCAGCAAATACTCTCCACATTCTCCTAGGCCAGATGGCTGTCATTCCCCATCCTTAGTGAAACCAGCTGACCTTTATACCACACGCATTCAGATTTTGTGATTCTGGAACAGTGACTCTTGAGCACATCACCGCCTCTCTGCTGCTATCCCTGCTGGACAAGTTGTGGCTGTGAATTTTACTGCCTGTGCTTGGTTATCATCTCATGAACAGGTGGAATAGAGAAACTTTCATTCACGCACACAGAGGCATCTCAGCGCTTGGACCCCATCAAATGGTTTGAGAAAGGTGCCTCAATGTCTTTGCTTTTGCACTTTGCCACTGCAGAGTGTACAGTCATCTCAGGTCAACCACAGTCACCATGGCCTGACTTTATGCTCACCCATCTCCTTTGGAGACAGATATCTGTCTGTGGCAAAAGCTCAAAGGGACACAGCTGGGAAGATTTCTTGTTGTTTTGTATGTACAAATGTGAGCTAAAGTTGTTTGTTGAAGTTTATGCGAATACAGGTTATATTTCTGATGTTGTTGCTGTAGTAACATTACTTACAGGATTAGTTACTCCAGATGCTGCCAAATTTTAAACATTTGGACTCTGTTTTGTGCCACAGACCACTGCTCAGACCTCTTCATCTCCCATAGTCTTGCTTTTTCTGAGGAAAAAAAAAGGGGATAAAGTGATTTAGGAAGAGTTAATACCCCCGAACAGATGCACCAGCAAGAGATGTGACAAAATGTCAAGTGGAATGTGCCTGAGGGCTTGGAATTTGGCCATGGAAGCAGCAGATGAGTCCCCAGGATGGCATGTCCCCCAGAGGCCCAGCATGTTTTGGTGACAGCTGTGATTTTTATGACCCGGCTTCGATGACAGTTTGGGAGGGGTCAGCTCTGCTCTTTTCTGACAAGAATTCGGTTTGTCATCAGATTCTAAAATCCCTTTGATTTATGGTATCAGCCACTTGCCAGCATTTTACTGAGACGCAGGTCCTCTCCCCGCTCACTGCAGACTGGGAGGTTAAGGTGCAAACCCTGATGTTCAAATTAAACTAATCCCGAGGAAAAAGGAAGTGGTAGGTCATGAAGTGACAGGAAACACTGTGGAGCTAGCTCTAAAAATCTCGCATTAAGAGCTCTTCATCTGAAAACAGGCAGCTCTTCCACCTCCATCTGAGCACCAGCTCTTCCATTCACCTCCACAGTCCACAGCCTGCTAGACATACACCTTGGTACCAGATTGCCTCATACTTGCCAGTGACAAAGCAAGCTCCCAGAAAGGTGATCTGCTTGGATCAAACACGACTAGGTGTCAAATGCCTCCAGCCACACAGGGGGAAGGGCCATGTCAGCACAACACTCCTCAGCTTCTCAGCTCCCACTCAGTGTGACCATGGTGTGCATTTCCATGCTCACTTAGCACCCAGCAGGGGACCCACGTGGCAATTGCAGTCAGTCATTAAGGACACAGGTAGTTTCTGTTTTCCTCCTGGGCTTTCTGAACACTAAATTCTCTTTTTTTTTTCTTTTTCCCCTAGGCCTGGTAAGACATAGTAGCACAAACAGCTCTCCTTGAAGCCAAGAGCCCAACTCCTACCTCCACCACCATTTAATTCACATCTTAAAGGAAGATGTTATAGAACAAGGAGAACAAGGCAGGTCCATTCTGATGACTCTCTCAGCTCCATCCTAAAGGGAGGTTGCTTCCTCCAGACATCACCTTCTCATTCTCTGCTTACCTTACAGGTACAGCTCTGCTACCAGCCAGAGGCACTGACTTTCTCCTGCTGGGAAACCCAGTGCCATTGAGGCTTCCTAGCAGCTGGAAGATCTGAAGGGGTGGGATATTCTTTGTGGAAGTGAACAGAGGAAGCTGAAAGAGACCATTCAAATATCTGAGACAACAAGAAAGGACTGGCTGTGAAGCAGCCTCTCTGCAATGGTGAGAAACACTGGCCTCAGACTAATGCAGTTGTGATCACAGTATTATTATAAAGTCCTAAAATGGGTACAAGGAGCCATGGGTACATCTCCACATAAAGGAATGAGAATCTGCTCCAGTAATTCTCATGAACTCTGCTATAAATGTGGCTGCACAGCCCTGGGACAGAGGATGGAAACTTCAGGGATCACTTTTTGTGGAGATGACAGCAAAACATTCTAAAGCACTGGGTACCCTGTGGCCAAAATGCGTGTGCTGCATGGGATCAAGAGATGGGAATTCTCAGCATGGAACTTGACACTCTTCTAGCAAAATATATGTATTTCCTGTTTGGATGCACCACCATTTTTGCCTGGAACCTTCCTGCTCTTGAGTCTCGCACATTTGCCTCCCTCTTTCCTCCTTATATTCTGCCACATGGCATTATTAGCAGTCTGATTAGACATTCCTTCCATTCCTGGTTCTTTGCGTGTTTGTGAAGGCACAGTCTTACTAACTCCCCAGTGGTCCACTGGGTTATTACAAAAGATGTCATTTTCTACTGTAAATTTTTAAAGAAGTGAGAAAAAACTAAAGAAAAAAAAAATTGTATATTTAACTCTATCAAGCACAGCTCGAAGGAGTGCCAGGCTGAAATTTCTCATTGAAAGTTATCTGACCACAGGGTTTTACAGGATAGATCCATTCATTTCTGCACAACTGATGGAGGGGATTTTACATTAGCATTCCCACAAAATTTGCTTGAGATGTTTGGCAAGTTTCTCTTTGCCCAGGCAGGGGAGAAAATGTAAATATTCCCAAAAGTTAGAGGAGCAATTCAAATCAATCAAGTATTTTTTCACCAAAATGAAAAAGCCTGGGAGAATCATAGTAGAGCAACAGCAAGAGGAAATTCAACTCAGATCCTTGCCCACAAAGGACGCAGGGGACACAGAGGGTCCCAAGAGGTCTGCCACAACTCCTGGCGACTTGCAAAAAAAGATGAACTGGCCCTTGCTGTGTAAACATTCCAGTTCAGATTTTTATAAAACAGCTACAGTTTTGGTTTGCTGAAAAAGATTCATCTCAGTAAGAAATGTCAGGCAGGAGTCAGTCAGGATGTCTCGATACTTCTGGTGCAGTGGCAAACAGTATTTTGCCATATCCATTCAATAGCATAAAAATATTTTGAAATATCAGACTTTCCTGGTGAATGGGTGCTACAGATCCCAAATGTGTTTATGCAGAGACAGTTTTTTCTCCGTTTGCCATCGCAGGGCTCTAGTCATCCTGTTATAGCACTTTGCACAACTAGCTCTGTGTGAGAGATGGATATGAATGGCAGTGGAAATCTATTCCAGAGGGACGGTTCTGTTTCCTTTATGGCTATTTTGGTTTATGTTCCAGTTGTCACCCTAATATGCAGCTGCCTAATTCAGATAGCAAGTGCTCCCTGGAGACCTCAGGATGCTGCATGCAGTTTGGGGACAGCACTGAGACAGGAAAGGCCAGTGCCCCATGACATAGAAGAATACATTTTTTATTAATAGTCCAAATATTTTTCTCCTGGTTTTCAAGCAGCTGAGTTCAGTAGGCACAATTCTCCTGTTTTCTCAGTTAGAAGGACAGCAATGCCTAAGCACAGGCTTTGGGAGAGGAGTGGTCAAAAAATTTCAGGGAAAATAAATGACCGAGACCAAGCGGTTATAATTCCTTACACAATCAGAAAGTCTGAAATACTGGTCTGAGGCCCCAAAAGACTCCCAAGCTCCAGAGCCTTCTGAATAAGGAACCAGAGTTTCAGTACCATCTTAGACTCCACAACACTTCACAGTTTTTTTTTCTTTCCCTGAGAAATGTTTTCCAGATTTCCTCTGTTTCTGGTCCTTGCCAGTGATACAAACACCACAAGAACAGTCTATCTCAAAAGTGTTCTGGCAAACAATTCAGGTGCTGGCAAAGACTCTAGTGTGCATTGGCTACATTACGTTTTTATAATGTGTCAGCTAGTCCCTGATAGCTACCATGTGGTGATAACGATTACTCAGTCCAAGCCCTAAACGAGATGGAGAAAGCGCATGTGTAAAATGGGAATCCATCTCTGCAACCATGCTCTCATTTCTACACTTGATATATTTCCTGGGAAATGAGTCAATTCAGAGACCTGGGCTGTTACCACTGAGAAAGGACCTGCTCTTCCCAGCCTTCCTAGCTTATATTTATGGGTTCATCACCACTATTTGTCGCCACTATGTCTTCACCTTTTTATTTTTCCCGACTTAGTGATGCAGAGGTTGTGGACAGCCTAATGCAACTCACAACTCTCTGCAAAGCAGGTAATGGTCCCAGCGACTGCTGGAGAAAATTGATTGTGTCGGAGCAAATGAGCCACTGCTGGGATGATGAACATCCCTGAAGTCAAGGTTTGCACGCAAATGCTGATATTTTGGCGTTGCACATCAGGCATAATTTAATACTGGGAACCCAGAAGTGTCTGACTGGCCTTCGGAGAGACCCTAACCACTCTGTTCTGCATGTCAAATTAACTACCCAGTAGTGAGCTACCCTGGCTGAATGATCACCCTTTGGCCAGCTGCCACACCACAAAGCTCCCCATACAACCGTCTCAAAAAATGGAAACTTGTTATTCTGGAGCTGCCCTGTGAATACCCGTTCTGTCAAGGCTGGAGGGAAATATTTGGGGCAGGCAGGCTGAGAAAACAGAGAGGTGTTAGGTGTCAGAATTGATTTAAATGGGCTGCAGCTTTGCACGGGAGCAGTGGAGCTCGGCAGCCAGAGGATGGGAGGTAGTCAGGGTGGGGGGCTCAGGGGCAGAAGAAAATGGGCTAGATATAAGATTCAGATGCTTGACAGGGTCCTTTGGAGCCAAAGACAGAGTATTGTCTGTTCCCACTCAGCTTCCTAATCTTCACCAGCACTCAGAGGTAGCAATTGCCTGCTGGTGAACCAACAGCAGTTTCTCCTTGGGGCCCTTGCAGGCAGAACTGCCAGTGGACCTGGTGAGTGTGAGAGTGACAAAATCGGCCTCAGAAAACTTTACTGACCCTTACTTGAGTCAGTGTTGAAGTTAATAGTGTTCAGGAAGCCTTTCTGAACAGCTTTTGAGGGTGCTGACCACTTCTGGGTGCTTCTCCCTGCAAAAGGCTCCTGGGTCCCTAAACCCCCTGCATTATCCAGACCAGGAGAACCCCTGAGGCACATCACATCTCCCTCATTCTAAAGAAACCAGGCTTGGATAGGGATTGGTGGATACCAGCTGTCATCTAGACATGCAATCAGGTCACAATCAGTGTGCGTCCAGGAGCTGGAAGCTGGAAAGTTGTAAATTGGTGTCCCTTGATAAAGATGTGACCATGACTTATAATCACAGAATCCTGACAACTTGAAAGTTTTAGCCTGTGCCGGTTTGGCCAAAATCTAGTAATATAGCCCCTGAGAGAAAACCAGGTTGCAACCACCCTTCCTCCCACAGGGTTTGGGAAAAAAGGAAATTTTTCCTCGAAGGAAAGTGAAAGAGATAAAAACTATTTATTTTAACAAACACACAGGACAAGGATAATGATGCTAAATAATGAATTAAAACCCCCGCTATAGAGAGAAACCTGGGAAGATTTCAGAGTCCTTCTGTAGGTGTCTCTCTCCTCCTCGGAGCTGGTCGGTGAGGGCGTGGGCCCACCCCCGGGCCTCGGGGAGAAAATTCTCCTGATGTGTTCTGATGTTGTTGAAACAGTTCAGAAGAGAAGAAGGGAAAAAACCAAAGTCCTAGGAAACAAAAGTCAGCTCTCCATCTCACGCCAAGAGGGAAAAAAACCAGCTGGCTGAAGAAAAAGCAAGCAGGGTGCTCCCTCCATGCTGCCCGCGGCCAGACAACACTGAGGAGTGTAATCTCTGTGTCCTTGAGAAGCTGCTTTGGACAGTTCGTTTGTTTGGGTTTTTTTTTTCCCCTCAAGCTCAGTTTAAAGGCACAGAAAAGGCACAATATTACTTTTTGGGCATAGAGCATGATAGGGGATACACATGATAGAGTCACCCCAAGACACAGCCCAAGCCTCTGCTTAAACAGAGACATCTGTGAGAACAAATCAGATTGCTCAGGGCTTGCTGTAGCTGTGTTGTGTAACCTCTTCTCCTTTCTAGGGAGAAATCTCTTTCCTGTTCTAGGTTAATCAACAAGAAACCACTCTTACCACTCTTCCTCTCTCTTTCAGAAGTCATGTGCTTCACTAGCCCTACAGGTACAAATGGCCAAATACTACAAGCAACACCAAGATGCCATACTAGGAAAAACACAACAACAGCAAAAGCTATCCAGGTCCTCGAGAAATCTAGAGAGATTGGTATGCACACACACCCAAGCGACAACACACTTACACAATCATAAGCAAAAGTTTACAGGAGTGGAACTGAACATGAGGAGCTCCTCTGTCCCTCCTGGTGTGTGGTGTGACAAATGGTGCAGTCAGAGAGTACAGATCTTCTCAGAAACAGATACACATGCCTGCCTTTTGGTTCATATGGACATATTCTACGTGACGGTTTTCTTGGTCATCAGAAGGTATTAGTTCTTCCCATTTATTTTCTAATCTAGTTTCCAACATCCACAGGATGTCACCTCCAATCTATGATACCTAAACAGATTTGAGACAAGCAACAGGCACTCTAGATAAACATGTTTGTCATAAATGTCTTTTACTCTTCTTCTGAAACTCTTTCAAAATTGTTTCCACATTTGGCTGTTATCAACAATAAATTGTTTCCTTTCTACCTTGCAAGGAGCCATTTTCTTCCTAGTTTTACATTTTTACAAACAGAGTTTTCCTCTCTGTTCCACAGCCTGTTGCCTTAAGTTCTGAGCATTTTCAGGCGGCTTTCTGACTTACTCCTTCTCACAGTAAAAAACTCTTTACCATATTTTCTTCCTCTTTTTGATATCCAATAGCATCACATACAAGAAATTTTCTAAACCCCATTTTATATCAAGGTAGTTTAAATCTAGTTATCCACTGTGCTACGTAAAATACATTGTGCTACATATCACTGCTACGTTTGCATTTACATTATTCATTTGTTTATAATAATAAAGATAAGTTTATCATAATTTATTTTAACTTCCCAAATATGAAGATGCTCAACTCTGTGACAATAACTTTGCTAGCCACAACGTGTTGTGCAACAGTCTGATCTGTCACCCTATGAATGGTGGGGCTGCTTTAGTATTTTTTGTTACACTACTCTGTTAGCAGTGCTGATGAGGTTGGTTCCTCTCTTTTCAAACATGTCACTCTGCTGGGTCTGTGAATCTACAGTAAGAGTGCCATAACTTATCAGATCTTCAGCTTTAGAGACATCCTTCATTGCAGGCTTGATGTGACATTCCTGATAGTTTGCTCAAAGATCTTTTCTGAGCACATGTGTATATCAGCACTGGCAACTTTTTAATCTGGCAGGCTACTCAGAAAAGATGCCCACATAAGTTTTGCTTTCATCCCAGGCTTCCAGAGAATGTGAATGATCAACAGACTTGATAAGGCCACAGTATTAAGCAGACATTGCACTGGTATGTACTATGCATAGGTTTAAATCACTCCAGAAATTTAGAGGTCTCAGAATTTCTATGTGTTGCTCTTTCAGCAACTAGAAGTCTACTTTCATCGACATTTCCGAAGTATTTGGATAGTTACATATGCTTTTTAGCTACTGTTTAAATGACAAGATTGCTTTCCAGTAAAAGCTTTGTTATTTGCTATAAAATCAAAGGAGTAGCTGACTATTTGATGAGGTGTTGTGTGCATTGTGTCTGTTTCGGAAAAACGAGAACTCCATTCTAAGGGAGGGCCTGAAGAATTTAGGCAACTATATTAATGTTTGAAGCTATGCCACAAAAAGGTTCTGAAAGGGAAGAAGGTTGTAGGGTTTAATACGGAAAGACAAAAAAAAATTGGTTTTTTGATCACATTTGTTTTTTTAAAGTTTTGGATAAGACTACAATATGACAATACAGCTAAAGCAGAAGCAGCAAGAGTTCTGCTTGTTTGCAAATGAGTATTTCAGACAGAAGTATCTCAAGGAACCAAAAAATGATTGAATGTTTAAATTCTTGTTTTATTGTTTAAATGTTTAAATGAATGTTTAAATTCTTGCTTTTCTAGTTGCTGCTGGAGGGACACGACAATTTTCATGCCTCACCAAATCGGAATGACACGTGCCCTGGCATCCCTTCTGTAGACAAGCCTGTGAAATGCAATAATGGGAAAAGTTCCTTCCTAGTTTCTACCAGCGGAAAGAAGGAGTTCATACTACTGCTTTTAAAAACATTATTTTCCATCATAACTTCACAGAATCACAGAATATGCTCATCTGGAAGGGACCCACAAGGATCCTCTAGTCCAGCTCCTGGCCCTGCACCAAATCATCCCCCACAACCACTCCGTGTGCCTGGGAGTATTGTCCTTCAGCACGCCCACTTTTGTATTTCAGTTAACTATTCACACAGTCTCAGATGTTTTTGTGACCACTACGGATGCATTAAGAACTACATGAAAAAAAATCTACTCAGACTAATCTTCTAATCTGAAGCTGATGTTCAAATTCAGGGATGCCCTTTGCTCTTGTTATCATTTTACCTACTCCATCTCTCCTTTCTACACTGAACAGATTTGGTTTCTTTACTCATCTGGAAGTCTGTCTTGCTTACAACCATTTTTGCCACCTGACACAAACCCTTCCCCGAAAGTTAACCAGAGTTGTTTTGTTGGATAGTTCCACCCATGTGGTCACAGACCAGTCCAGCAGTATGCAACTCAAAGCATCCCACCAGATTTAGATTTACCAGCAAATTCTCATATGGTTCATTTGACAGAATTAAATGCAAACACTGGAACACATTTCAAAAATAGCTTGTGAATTTTTACATGCCCACTTGAGCCATGTGCAAGTATGGGGTATAAACTATTTTGAAATCAAAAGCCGAAATGCCATAAAATTCAAACACAGTAAGCTCGTGTGCAAAGGAGCAGCATAGTCTGTGTATTTGTGAACTTTTTACTGGCTTGCATTAAGGGCCTGGCTGTCTCTCTGCCTGCAAAATCAAATTATAGAAATGGAAGAGAGTAAATCTCCACCCAGCAACTCTCTGCTTGCAGAACAGCAGGTGCAAGTTTCAAGGGCAGGTCAAGGTCACTTTCAAAATGTGGGCCTTCATGTAAGACTATCAGCCAAAGATAATATTTTTCTTCCTAAGAGCTCATAACAACACAGGCTCCCATCAGAAACTGAGTGACCTTGCCTTTGCCAGCACGGAACCTTTCTGTTTCATGGATCTGATGCCTACTGGGACACAAATCTAACACCAGGTCCAAGGGCCTTTAACTGCTCTTCTCTAGATGAGGAGACAGCTTCACGCAAGAAAGCACTTGCTCAAATGTCTTTCCACATAGTCTACCTGCTGTTCCTTTCTGGCCTTTTGTGGCTATCACCAGGAGGAGCAAGGTTTTTTCCCCTAAAAACATGAGCTACATGCAAAGGCCACTTTTCTCCTAAAGAAGGTAGAAATTTCCTGCACATGTTATCACACTGTATATGCTCTCTTCCTCTCCAACCAACCTGAGCAGAGCCCTTGTCTGTCTACCCGGAGGATCTCAGTACACAAATTCAACAGCTGATTTCAGGGACATGAGATTTCTGTGTGACCTTGTACAACACAGGAACTTTCCCAGCTTAGCAGTTTCCCCAGAGGTGTCATTCTAAAACACTCCCTGAAACAGTCCCACTACAGCTGCTCTGAGAGCACTTCCCAGCCCCCACCATGGACGTTCTTCTTGAGATTCACAGTGGCACTACCCCAAACTGTGTCATCATATACACTTTTCTTTTGTTGCCGTATACATATTTGCATATTCTCGTGTGTGTTCAACTATTTTCAGCCTAACCAGTTACCCAGTTTTCTTTGCATCCATCAGAAGCTTCCATCCTAATTAACTATGCCATAAATCTTGTGCAATCATCTACCTTAATTAGAAATACTTTTTATACTTACTTTCAGACTATCAGCAAAAATACTCAACAGTGCTAGACCAAACCCAGACCTCTGTGAGACCACATTAGAAACACACACTCTTTTACTGAAGATTCTCCACTAGTAAATACAGTTTTCAGTCACTTCACTCATTTCTGATTTGTTTAATATATGGAATAGTGCTTTGGTTCCTAGTTTTTAATTAGAATTCAAAATATTTCAAAGTCACGTTTGGAAGGAATTGAACCCTACCTTAACAGAATTAGCTTTGTCAGCCAGGAACACAATCTTTTCAATGAACAAAGTGAATTTATTTTAGTAGAATCTATTTTCCATGAAACCTTACTGACTAACAGTCACTGAATTCCCGTACTTTAACTGTTTTTTGATTGTGTCCCACTGCTATTTTTTCCCAGCATCAGTATCACCCTAACTGACCTATAACTTCCCCTGTTATGCCATTTATCTCTTTAAATGTCAGCAGACTAACTTCTTAATATTTCATTGGAATTCTTCCAGTTCTTCAAAACTTCAGAAATTGAATCCAGTGTTCAGAAAGCTCCCTGATTCACTTCAAAAAAACCTTGACTGCAAGGTAGTAGGATAATTTAATTTTAAGATACTTAAGCTTTCATAGTTACTGTTTGACTAAGCTACCATTAGACTGTGCCCCATCTACCAGTACACTACACCAATGCAATAGATCTTTTTTTGGGCTACTTTCCAAGTTTTGTTCTCTAGGAACTGCACAGGCTCTTGGCTTCCTTTCAGAGGAAGATGTTGTTTTTAGTATTTGGATGTCTTCACGTTATGGTGCCTGGTATAATTGCTATGACCACTTTGACCAAGATTCTTCTCATGATGGTCAGTTTTGTGCACAAATCACAGCTACAAGCCCAAACATTCTCCAAGAAAATTCCACATCCTGAGAAGCGCAATTTTAGCAGCACATCAGGGTGCAAACTATGTCTCATCTTTTGCTAACCAAAGGTAATTTGATTTTAATTTCTGTGCTTTATTTTTATTTATATTTTGCTTACAGTCAACTGACAGCCTGTGGGCTTTTGGCATTAGCAAGCACAAATACTGAGTAAGTCAATCTGCACTGAATTTCTTAGATCCATCAGAACAGCCTGGCTAACTGAAATATTTCTTATTTTGTATAAAATCCAGGATGTGTATGTGTACCTTCTATATGTGCTACTGCACGTGTGTGCATCTACATAAACCATACATGACGTCAATATATTCTGCCTGTGTCATCAGCAGGACCAACTCAATTTTCTCAATTTCCTCCATATTTTCCTTTCTTTTTTCCAGTACTAAGACACTAAGCCTAGGACACCAATTCTGCACACCAATCAATCCAAAAATAATGATAATTACCCTCCTTTAATTTAAACCACCTATTTTAACCAGGAAGGTGATGTTCACCAGGCACAGCACCACCTCGTGTACTCCAGCTCCACTTGTGCTCTCCAGGCCTCTTCCTTTCTTCCTGCAGTGGTCAGTGCTGTGTAACAGGACTCTGCTGAAACCATGCAGCACTTTCCGTGCTCCCCAGCTGCGTTATGTACATGCTCTGCTGGCTCAGCTAATCCCTGTCTTTCTCAAGAATGGAGATCACCTCCTGGGAGAGGACTGGAGGGGGATTTCTACTCCTCCTTCAGGGAGATGCCAAACAGAGCAACACATGGAGCCAGTTGGTGCATGTTCGCGAACAAACTGTGGCACATAAAAAAGGATCTCTCTAGAGGATGTCCTTCTTTCGACATATCCAAGTCTATAAAACACAAAGTGACTATTAAAATACAAAATCCAGACCTATTTCATTCCGTGACTGCTACAGGCTGGTAGCAAGCTGAGAAGGAGAAGGGAGTTTTCCCTGTACTCATTTCTGATTCCAGAACCGGTGATCTTCCTTATTTGTTTTGGAATTATGTGGTACAAAGGGGAAAGAACTGGTGTCCCCTTGGTCTAGGAATACATACCTGACTTACTGGGGCTCTGTGCTGGCATGCTCCGTGATCCTCTTCTTCAGTGACAGTGTTTTGGGGATGTGTACAGGGTAGTTTTCCAATGTTCCTCGCTGACATGCTTTGGGAATCAGTGCCAGTGCCAGAACAGTCTTTTAAGTAAACACAGATACAGACCAGCCAAGGCTTCGAGACGGAAGACAAAGGATTAAGTGAGAGGATCTGTGTGGCATGCGCATCTGGGGTGCTCTGGATACATCACCAGAGAAAGTGGGAATGGCACCAAATTGGCTTCAACCGACTCGAATCTCATGTTCTCATGACCTTGAAGAGTCAGAGAGAAGGGGAAGACAGCTGGTATTTTATGTGAAGGTCACGAGCAGCACGTATATAGGACTCTGTCTCTGGGCCAGCTGAAGGCAGCACCCAGAGCTCACACTAATTTTGATACAGCAAACCTCACCACTTCTGCTGGCAAAACAAGTCTCCTATGAGGTCTTCTAAACATAGGCTTGCTGCCTCACAGCAGTCCTCAGGGAGACCTTAAAGGGGCATATGATCTGACACAATTCTCAGTTACATGTAGCTAACTTCTCCATAACTAGGATAGTTCCCTCAAGGACAGAGAGAACCAGACACTGGACCAAGGTATTCTCAGACTGGGATGTCAACACTTTGCTCTGGAAAGGGCAGTCAGATGTTGTGCATAATCCCACACCTGGTGTTGTCTGAAGCTGGGATCTCCATATTTCAGTGACACAACCATCCCGTCCCTTGACAGCCTAATGAAAAACGAAAGCCACAAAAGTCTCTTAATCCTAAACCCAGACAAAATCACTGTTCTGTTTTTTCACTGTGATTCAATACAGCCTCTGCAAACACTGCCCATACCTCTTACATCCTAAGTGATACTGGCAGTGATGGCTGCTCTTGCCTTTTCTCTCTTGGAGCGCCAGCCTTGGCAGAAGCCATTCTGAAAATCTTACCTTAAATCTGCCTTATTTCTAATAAAAGAAAAGGTCTTAGCTATGGTGTTCTGTCTGAAGGCCAACCTATGTAATTGCATACTGGATTCCTGTAGTTCCATGCAAAGTCAGCTAGAGTCACTGTCCTTTGTGCTGTGTCCAGGCTTTATGCCATGCCCTCCCGACACTCAGCTCGTAACAAATTGTATCCTCCATCATCATCTGAGCACCCACCCCATAACAGTCTCTGCCTTCTTTCAGGATCACTCCAAGATATGTCACATTTCTATGCCTGAATAGATTCAATCCAGAGCTGTAATGTAAATATTTTCTGAGCTTTATGTCCTGTGTTTTGTGCTGATTTAATTAAAGACCTTACCAGAATGCCACTAGCAGGCATAGACTCACCAAGGCAATCGTGACGCTATTTTGAAATATTTTGAAATTAAAGTCTTAACTTTCATGCTTTATAATTATTTTTTACCATTAGAAACATCTTTTACAATTCATCTGTTCCTGTGCTCTGATTCCTCTGATCTACCATTTCTCACGCCCGTGGGGAGATGTGGAAATTTCAAGCTTTTATTGAAATTCAACAGATTCCCCTCGTGCTCCTGACCCAAGTCACAGCAAATAATTCTACCTAGATGGCAGGTCACTGATGCTTTGCTACATCAAAAACCACACTGCATGCTCCTGTGCAACAGAGAGGGAAAAGCGCTTAAAGCCTTGAAGGCAGAACTTATTTATTAGACAGCAAAGTTGTCAAAATTTTTATGTTTTGTTCTATAGAAAGTTCTGATATCAACATTTATTTTGGATGCACATCTGGAAGAAATGTTGAAACAGTAATGTTTTCACTGAAAGCAAATGTGTCCTTTCTCAGAAAAAGTTTAGCTTCAGCCTGGTTTGATATAACTGTGGGTCCCTTGGAACTGCTGTGGTGCCTCATGAGGGTGATACATCATGTTGCTCAGTCAATGAAGTTCCCAGCCAGCGTCCTGTGATGTTTTGTGGCCATCTGACTCTCAGAGTACATTGCAAAAATTAAATGAGAGAGGCGATTATGATGCATTATGGGAGTATGATGGCTATAAATTAAAATGTCCACAAGGCACATAGTAACTCTTGTGGACATAAATTAAAGCTGAACTGCCCCTTCATGAAATCTTTTAATTCAGTTTGACAAAACAAAGTATTTCAATTTAGGTTGAGCTAATTCAAAACAAAGCATTTTATTTTTCCCAATGGGGAGTAAAAATCTCCAGCAAAAGTGCCATAGGGAAATTCAGAGCTCTTGAAGACTAAATTTCCATTCAGAAAAAGATATTCATGGGAAATATCTGACCCCCTATAATACATACTCCATATACATATTTATAAAAATGTATAGATAATATATTAGCACAAGCAAAGATATATAAGGCAGGACTGTTAAATATAGTTTAATATAGAGTTGGTGATATTTAAATTACAGTTAGCTGTAGAATATGCAATAGCAAGTTGGACAGAGGAAGTCATAGAGCATTTATTTCTAATGCCTATAGGGATAACTCCATAAGTTGCAAGCTCAGTTGACTAGAAGCTCTTTTTTTTAGTTTCTTGAGGGAGAGAGAGTTGAGAGGAAAAGGTGACACATTTCATCTCAGCATTGATGAATTCACAGAACTGGCAGGCCTTCTATTGCTTCATGACAATCCTGTAACACTCTAGCAGCTGGGAAATGCCTCATTGCATTCACACAGTTTTCTGGCTTCCCATTTTAAAAGAGGCAATCTGCTTCCCTGACACAGAACTCCACTACTGCATTGTGGCAGAAATCTAATGTTTATATATTGCTCGTAAAGGTCTATGTACATCTTCTGTATTACCACTGCTCACTGGGAAAGACTTCACTTATTTTGGGTCCTCAGAAGAAATATTTCACGGTTTTTGTCAAAAGGATTTTTGTTTCCCAGAAACCAAAATTCTGTTTAGTTCCCAAAGAAGAGTCCTATCCCCAGGAATCTGTGCCATCAGAGGTGGAAAGGTGCAAACAGCATCAAATCCAAACACCTCATAGTTTTTAATGAGGTTTCACCGTGGCAAGAAGTATGAAATTACACTCTTGTTATACTTATTTCAGAAACATGAGTCATTCTAGACTGTTTCAGACACAAAATAATGGCAAAGCAACTTCAGAAACTGATGGCAACTGTTCTCACAGTGACACACTTTGTCACTCACAGCTGCTATGAGGTTTCTGTAAGAAACACAGTGCTAACCTGGCCCATGACTCCAGAGAGCCCACAGCCACATCAGCTCTGCCAGCTGCATCCTGCTCCCAGCAGCAACCAGGAATCCTGTAGGAGGGGATATTTCTGGGATGCAGCTGGGCCACGGGGATTGCAGCAGCAAAGGTGCTACAGGACTGTGCAGACTCACACAGGGAGAACCATGTCCAATGCTCCCCTCTGCTCTCCGATCCCACCTGTCTGCGAGGGCATATGACTGTGTTGTAACAGCTTGTGACTGTGACCTGCTTCTTGATAAAAAACTGGACTGCTCATTTTCCATTCCTCATTTTCCTCATTGAGCTGTAGTGTCTGACTTGCTTCCTCCACCTCAGACATCTGCCTGGAGTTATCCATCCTCATGACCTTTCCAGAGTCTCTGCTTTCCAGGATGTGTGCCCGTCTCTTCACACTAGAGAGAGCTTTCCATTCTGTCCCACTAGATGCATGTCCTGGCATTTGTATTTATTCAAGCTGAGTTTTGCTCAAAGGGTTCTGTTCTAGTACATGATCAAGACTAAATCAACAGTCTGAATGAGTCCCCTCGTCCCCATCCTTCACCACAACTCCAGCTTTGTCTCCCCTACAAACTGCACCAGCTGTGACTTTGTACTTTTCAGAGCCCACTGAAGGGATACGCCTGTCTCTGTTTGCCAAGACTGCGCGTCTGGCATTTCCACTCAAAAGTGTCACTGTACAATATGAGCTGAATGCAAACAGAATAACAGCTGACTTAAGAAGCTGGAAAATATTGCCTCTGGAACAGGGATATCAAAACATGTTGTATAGTAAAACACCGGGCAAAACCACTCCAGGAGATGTGCATTTAGCTTCAGTCAAGCTTTTATATATTGCCCTATTATTGGGGCAATGAGGCCCCATGTACCTTTCAGAGAGACAGCAGCTTTCAGGGGGAGACAAGTCTGTGCAGTGCAGGTTGCCTTTTCTTCGTGTCCTGAGCCCTTGCTACATGACAGCCTTGCCATCTGTAGCTGTAATTTTGAGCTACAAATAGCATGAAACATTTTTTCCTTCCTCTGTGCCCGCTATGCCATTCACGCCACCGATGTCCTGCAGCAAACCCATCCAGTCCTTATCCCATTTACCCTTCTCCTTCCCTATATTTGTGCCAGACTTATTTTGAGCCTATTTATGTGAGCCATTAATCATAGCATGGTTAGTCATATAAAAATAAAAAGAATTTCTAGTCTGTGGACGTGACAAGTCATTTCCAGCTACTGAACAACTTGGCAAGGGATTTTTTTTTTCCTTTGGTTGAAAATATTCAAGACACAACAGTGAAGGTTTTTTTTATCTGTGTGTTTTTATAAAGAGAACATGTAAATGTGTCAGAGGGGATGAGATGGGAAACAGCCAGCCCTTGAGCAGTTGCTAAAAGATGACACTTTGTAAACTATGTTGA
The DNA here is from genome assembly GCA_013397725.1 of Rhagologus leucostigma. Lineage (NCBI taxonomy): Eukaryota > Metazoa > Chordata > Aves > Passeriformes > Rhagologus > Rhagologus leucostigma. The sequence continues at coordinate 1,074,412 of VZTD01004011.1, read as the reverse complement.
TAACCCTCTGTGGGAGGAACAGCAAAAACTTAATTAGTCCTGATATGTATTATGAGAAGTCTTATGTTTAGAGTTCTGAAAGGAGCCTGCAGGAACTTGTCCATAACCTCTTGTGCAGAAGTAAATGCCTTGACTCCATGGGAAGGTGAGAGGCTTGACAGGGAATGAGGCGACCCACAGTTTGCTGTGACTTAGCTTTGTTCAGTCCATACAAAATGCTTGCTGATTCTAGGAAGGACAAAACACAGGCTTGTAATTTCTGGGATCTAAACTAAACTGAAAAAGGAAATAGTTCTGACACCTGGAAAAGAACCCCAACTATGAGGTGTCCCAGATCAGTTTGCTGCTGATTCTTTGAGTAATAAAGGGAAAGTCGTTGAACCTTTCCATACTTCACCTCTGTCCTGGAAAATGGCAATAATAGGAGCATTTGGGAAACAGATAGCTTTTCCACTTTGTCCATATTTGTTGCTTTTAACAAATTTTGTGGGTTTTGCACGAAGATATGCCTAAAGTCTTTTAAAACTGCCCGCAAACGGACAGGGATTGTAGATTAAATTGCTGGTAACAACATGCTAGAATCATTCACCCAGCACGAGAGGGGCTCAAAACTAAGTCAAAAGCCTAACTCAGACGCGTGAGCCCAAGTCTTCTATAAACATTAATACCTTAGCTGCCAAGCTCTTGGCTATTCTAGGTCATTCCAGACTCATTCTAGAGTGGAAAAGACCCCTATTTCAGATAAAGAATTTTTCTTTGAAAGTAACTCTGGCCCTGCAAAAAAATGTAGTTTCCTGATAAGAAGCTCTTCTATTCAAATAGTCTTCCCTATTCCAGATAATATTTTGCAGCTCTCACTTTGGGCCAGTCTCATCCGGTAGCCGGGCTTTTCAGTGATGCTTCAGTTGAAGTGCATGGGAAACATACTGTAAACTCTTTGTTGTCAGTGTTATTTGGGTACTGCACTTATCTCAGGTGACCTCAGCCTTGTGGGAGGTCCCTTTTTTCTACTGCAGAACACAAGACAAAGAATAAACCAGTAATAACAAAACTGAACAGTGAAAAACACTTGCTGAGAGCCACATGAGACCACTGTTGTGGATGCCTCTTGCACTGGGTGACAAGTCAGAGACAGCACAGCTGAACAGAGAAACACGGTGAGAATATCTTTGTATAGCATCAAAGAAAGATGCCTAAAAATAGCCCAAATCTTCTTTCTTTACTTATTTAAATAAACCATCTTTCTAAGGAGAACTGACACTTTGCGACCTCACAGCCATATTTATAGGAGGTGGCAATGATTTTCAAGAATGGTCTAAGCTGGGAGGGAAGTAATTGATCTGAAGAGCCACAACAGATTGGTGATGACTGATTTAAACTGCAACATGGTTATCTGAGATTAAATAGCAGGGAACTTTATTAAAATATCAGTCAAGAAAGAGAAAAGGCTTTGAGGAGGTGTGAAGGATTCAGAGAGCTTTGGGCGTCTCAAGTCAAGGCTTGTGATGTCTTTTGACACAAGGCCTCTCCAGCATTGTTTGCAGCCCTGACGGATACCAAGGATGTGCCCAGGCTTCCCTCAGTGATGCTTTAGCTCTGCCTCCCTGCACACGGGGATGCAGTGTTATAACACTATGCAAAAACAGCCTGTGACATACAAGCATTTGAGGCTCTGCGCTTTTCCTACATAGGGTAAGACTTCAGAGACGCTGGTGTTGGTGTGGTCCAGATGATTGTCAGCCATAGGAAGAACTGAGCAAATGTCCCAGGTGCTGCCAGACAGTGTCCCTGCTGTATGGACAAGACAAGTAAGAGATTTGTTGTTACCTTCAGGAGGCTCCATCTCATCTCCACCCTGTGCAGATCCACACAGAACTGGGCTGGGATCCTAACTTTACAGAAAAATCACTTCAGTAAATACAATGAAAAGCTGTCCTGCATGACACCTCTCCATTGGGTGTCCCGTTCCTGGAGGGTCAGTGGCTCCAAACACTTTCCATCATCACAGCTCCCACGTTTCCACTACAGCTTGAAAGATAAATGAAGGAAAACCCAGCCATGTTCAGGGAAAGGGAACCCACAGGAAGTTTTGAATGTAAGTGAAATGTAAACGTCAGCATCCTGTACTGTCACAAGAAGCACTACTCTAAGCCATGTACATTTGTCCCCTTTCTGTATTTTAAAGTCGCCCCTAGGCCAGCAGACCACTGTGTTTCAATAGCTGCCATTCATTGTCAGACACTCACTGTCCAAGTAAGAGTGCTGAAGAACTCAGCAATTCCAATAAGCAGGAGAGTTTTCTTGTGTGATGGGAATCATTTATTCAAGCCTATTTCTAAGATGGGGAGGATTCTATAGACAAATTTGACTTTAACTGTTAAAAATATTCAGCTTTATTAGAAATTTTGTCAGAGCAATATTTACAGCCTGTAAAGTCATTTCTTTTGGAGAATTTCAACAGTGGGAATTTTATTCCATGGGCTTTCATGCTCTGCATACTGGAGGGAGAAGGAAGTAATCAGAGATCAGGGCATATTGAAACAGGCATAAGAAAATGTGTGCACCTCTCCTCTTCCTCTCCTCATAGTACTGTGCAAATGCTGCCTCCTAGGGATTCTCAGCCTCTCCCAAGTTTCATGGCTATCTCTGTGAAATTGAACTGCGGCTGCAGCTACTACCTCCTCCTTCTTCATTTTCACTTCCAGTTCTGGCTCAGTGGTGGGATGAACAGGAGAGAATAGCAGCGTTCATCATCACAGCCATAAAAACTTTTAAAGAGATACAAGAATGCCATACCTCAGACACTCCATTTCTCCTCCTGCTAATGAGCCTGCCAAACAGAAGGGCCAGGTTGTCTTGTGAAGAAGAATGAAGGGATGCAGCAGGTCATTTGATAGCAGTGGCTACAGCGGCATTTCTGTTTGCGTAGCTGGTTCCTCAGAAGACCTTTGCCAGGCACACTGCATTTAGGGGTTTCCTACAACTTAGTGGTGGGAAATGACAGGCTAGTAGAGGTGAATCCATCTGCTTAATTGGACCCTGCAGAAGGACAGTGGAGAGATTCACTAATGGAAAACAGAAGCAAACTGCTGCGAGCTTCTTCTGCTATCGGACAACTGTTAATTGTGTTTGGAGACACAGCTCAAGCTCATGCATAGCAGATGGGTGTCCAGCTGCCATTTGGACTTGTAAGCACCCACTCTGTTGCGGCAAGCACAGGCCATGATTAGTGCTAACTGTACCATGAAGTGGTTGCAAATGGAATTAAAACATGTCATATGCATAGCCACCACTGTCATTGCTATGGGTTTCGGGGAAGAGAGTGAGGAAAAGGCCAAGTACAGCACAAGAGAAATCCTGAGAGACACAAAAGCTCAGGCGTTTGTAGCTCCCAGCTGGAAAGTTGAGTTGTTGAAAGGAGACTGTGGTTTTAAGGAAGCTCACTGGATAAATCTGACAGGGTGATAAAAACAGTTTGTGTTTTTGCTCCATTTCCAGCAACACTCATGTTATTGCCAGCATGGTCATGACTTAGGTCTCAGCCTCCATCTGCTTGCTTAGGGGAGATCATTTCATTGTGTCAGCTGTCACAGATGTGCACAGCACTGCTAACCTGCTGCAGCAATCTTTTGTGGCATCAGTCAAATTCAGCAATATTCCTTTACCTGCACTTATCTGAGTGACAACCTCTGCCCTGCCTTCCACATCAAATGCCTTTAAAGGCCTATAAAATACCCAGTGACGTTGCCTGGGGCTAACCTCAAAGGCAGTTGGATCAAATTGTTAGAGTATTATTCAACATGTCTAATTTCAGGTGTCTGCAAGGAAGCATTTTATGACTCAGTGGGTCCTCTTGAAAGTCACAAAGGGAAATAAATACTTCTCAGACCTGATCCGTTTCACCGTTTTAGACGTTTACATAAGCATGAGGTAACTAGCACTGTGTAAAGGGAGGCTGTGCATCCCGACATCCAACTCAGAGGAAGATGTCCACATCTGGTCAGCTGCATCCCACCCGCTGTGACTAAAGGGAGAGACTGCATCATACTTGCTCACATTCAAAATTTATATCATCCAAAGCCTTCTGCCAAAACCAGCAAACCTCTTCCTTCACGTGAAGAGACAGTTCGCCGTGTTACGTGGTTCTCATTTACTCCTTGAAACCTGAAGGAATCAGAAACTGTAAGTGCAAGAAATCCAGAGTGCAACATCGACCTTATTGCACAAGACCATTTTTGGTACATGAAAGCCCAACTTCCAGTCACAGCCTCTGTCTGATGGTTCCATGCCCTTAATTCACTCACTAGCTTAAAAACTTCATAAAAGTCCCATACAATAACAATGGATAGAATAAGGGAAAAGAAAAAAGACAGGCTTTGCTCAGAAACATGGTTCGAATTCTTCTTACTAAAGCACACGCAAATGCTTTGCCAAAGCAAGGCAGAATAAACCTACAGCTAGTATTTAAAATACCCCAAGTGACTGAACAGTACTTGACCCAGCAGGACTGCAGATTGAGGTTACTGGCAGCTTATAGCCTAGAAACTATTTAGGTGTAAATATGAAGATAAATAACTTATTTTCATTTCTGCAAAGAGCAGAAGTGATTTTTGTGAATTAGTTGAATTTACGAAAATTCTTTTATTTCACACAGTATGATGTGATATTTGTCGCAACAACACACAGTGTTTGCAACACATTTCTGCTGTGAATTTGCCTAGAAGGTTTCCTAGAAGGAAAATCAAGGAAAATATATCCATATTGCATTTAACAGGCGGGGATTTTTCCATGCTCCATGACTCCAATTATTTCACTTGCATTTGAGCAGAATGAAAAAGCTGCAGAAGACTTAAAATTGACTAGAAACTCATGTCTTCCAACAGTTTTGTGGAGTGTCCCTAGATGCTAATACATCTGAGCTTCACTTCAGTGTTTCACTGGGGGATTTTGACGGTAACCTGTAATTGTTGGTTCATTCTGGCTTGCGGCACCAGATCATTGTGGTCCACGCTGGTCTAACTAATAGCGCCTTCTCCACATCCTGATTTTTTTCTGTTGTAGTTCTTACACTACTGGTTGCTAAATATGTGGTATCTGCCATATTTTAAACCCTGCAGAGAATCATAGAATATCTTGAGTTGGAACAAACCCACAAGGATCAACAAGTGCAACTCCATACAGACCATTAAGTTATATAATGGGCTTGATTCTGTGCCATCTCTCATCTGGAAGTAATGCAGTCCCCTTGCAGTGGAACAGACCTGTGAATGACAGAATTGCCTGGGCTGGCTCCCTAGACAGTGCACGCTGCTCTCTCACATGCATGCACACATGGTTTGCACTATGGAAAGAGAAGATAAGCAACCCATGTGCTGCACACCGGCTGTTGATCTGATCACGTGAGAAAGAGCATTGCATGGGACAGTAAATTAGAGCTGAGTTTAAGTTTTTGGGGATGCTGGAGATGTGACACTGCACTGGATGGAGCCTTGTAACCAGGAGAGCAGCACCAGGCTGCGCAAGACACCCCAGACTCAGGCCTGAGAGATAACTGTGCTCTGCTCCTGCTCTGCTCTGCCTCAGCAATGCAGCGCTGGCATGGACCTTGCTGACTGTGCTGAGGTGCCGAGCACAGACTTCCAGGGCCACCACGCCCTCCTTCAGCCCCAGATGGCGAACTTCATGCACCACTGAGTCAGCCACTCGCTCTGGCCTTTAGCTTAGGGCCCACAAAATTAAAGGTCTCTCCACTGTGTTGACAGCTGGAATCGTTTTGGTTATGACTACCCTCCGGCATCACACTGCTTTTCTGACTATTCTGACTAGAGGACACTAAACAAAACTCAGCTGAGTGCTTCAGACTACAAACAGCTTTGTGAAACCAGAGTGCCCCTGACACGCAGCCCTGGGTAACTGCCATCATTCGTTCTCAAAAGCCAGCTTCAAACAGCACCATCTATGTTTGATATGCCCTTTCCAAACATCAGGATTTATTCTTGGGAGCACACAATACCCTGGGTCTGTATTAAACAGCTCATTGTTTGAGTTCACAGGACTTAATAAATATGTCCCAATCTTCAGCTTGCCATTTTAAAGGAAATATTGTCAATTATATAGATAAAACTAGGAAAAAATTTCCTCACACTTCATCTGCCTATGATTAACAAACTACACGCTGCACTGAACTGGAGAAAGGGCACCATCCAGGCTGGCTGTTCTGGGAGCTCCTGGAAAGGACATGTGTCTTGGAACTTCTGCATAACACTTGGCAGTGCACACCATTGCTCCAAGTGCTCCTCTATGTGGGGACACGTGGCACAGCCACCCCTTCCCCACTTGCATGGATCCATGTGGAGCTCCAAGCTGAAGCTCTTTCCCCATCTTGTGCCTCCATGGGAAGCCAGTGTGGGAGGCGCTGGTGTGCTGCAGCCCAAGATGCCTGCTGTCTGCAGTGAGCTCTACTCGGCATTTATTTCCTGAACTACCTCTGGCATTATTCAGTTAGATCCCTGCTTGGTGGAGACAAGTGTGTGGACATGAGGGAAAGGGCTGAAAATCAACTGCAGTAAAGTTTTCTGGCTAGAGGAGTGCCACAGGCAAAAAAGGGGAAACACACCACAGACTTAGGGTGCTGAGAGAACAGCGTGCTTTGCTGGAAGAAAACTAAGCTGGTTTCAAGGTCTCAGCTCTAATTTTTTAGAAATTCTGTAATACCATTGAGAAGGGTATACTGTGAGAACTGCAGTCTGCTACTGCACCTCTGCAGCACTGTCTGCCTCCAAGATCAAGTGGGCAAAGACAGCTTACACCCCAGGCAGCAAGGTACAGATTCTGTAGAAGATGAGAACGAACCCACATTCATACATTCACACAGTGACCTTCAAAACAAAACTCCTTTCTTTAGCCTGTGTTGATGAAAGGAAGGGGGAAAAAAAGGAAGAAAGGAGGGAAGGAAGGAGGGAAGGAAGGAAGGAAGGAAGGAAGGAAGGAAGGAAGNNNNGGAAGTTAGGAATTCGGAAGGAATTTGGAAGGAATTCAGAAGGAAAGGTAGGAAGGAAGGAAGGAAGGAAGGAAGGAAGGAAGGAAGGAAGGTGCATGGAATGAGAAAAAAGAGATGAACACTGGGGAGACAAATGATGTAGGAAAACTGAACAGAAAAAAGTTTAAAGATTAATAAATTATAATTAAAATATATGGAGAAAAGTCTGTAAGCGTGATTACAGAAGTATAGGCAACCATACTGTTTTGTGCAGAGTTCTGGATAAATGGGTAAATCTAATTAAAAGCCTAGGGAGAGAGATAACTCCCTCCAAAAGGAAAAAAAATTGGAAGAAGTTTTACTTGCTCATTGGCACTGTTAGGCTGATTGTACTTTTCCTCAACTATTCCAGAAACTTGCCTTATGTCATTGTTTCTATTAATTTGTGTTCCTTGCTTTGAAAACCAGGAGAATGACTTTACCATGGAGACAAGGGGACAACTTTGGGCCACCTGGAAATTTTGCTATCTCTAGTGAAGAAGGTTTGAATAGTGACAGAAGCTTTACAGCACAACACAGGCAGAGAAACAAGACACTCCATCTTGGGGAGATGACATGTGCCAAGTTCTAGGCTTGTTATTGATGTCCTATCAGATACAACCACACCGGATTATCCTGGCAGGAATGGTAGCATGCAGCACGGAAGGTGCAAACAGTTATTTTAACTCACTGCAGGAACACATGCACTCACACACTACACATTTTGAGGATGTTATCCTGCGGAAGGGACACCTATCAGCTAAAGATAGGCATAAAGTATTTAGAGCCTTCTCAACACATGCCTGCCCCAGTCATTTTTATATACAAACAAGCTACTTCATGAAAACAAAGGTCTGAAGCTCAGATGAGTATTTATTGAGCACACACCTAATTAAAATGCTGGTTTTGCTGCTGAAGCAACTGACTCATTAAAAGAGAAGAAGGAATAAAAGTCAAGAACTTTTGAACTGAAGTGTTAGAAAAGCAAAGACTCATCACAGTAGCTCTGAGTAAATGTCTTGTCTGAATGCTAATTCTTGCCCCTGAAGAAGTACATATAACATCAGCTATAGCAACAAGTCAAAACGTGCATGCTTTAAACCTACAAACAAAACCCCTCCAAAACCACCCTGAACCCTAGAGAGTGCTGGAATACAACTATTTGGGTATATATTCCCAAGGAGTAGTTTTTATCAGACAGTAGTTGCATTACATTTTCTCAAATAAATAAACCATAAGTCTTTCTATTGCTCCGTGAAAACAAAGTTACGTAAAAGCCGGTTATTTGCAGCATAACCTTTCTGAAGAAGCCTCAGCTGATGTCAGGTCGTTATTTGCCACACGAATCTAATACTTTCCGCCCTGTGCCAAGTCATTTTCATGGGATCTGCAGGGTGTGATGCGGATCAGAAATACCTTTGCCATCCGTCACTGCTGAAAATCACTGGAGCTGGATCCATCTGCCTGTGTTTACTGGGCAACCAGAGTCGCGTTGCTAATGCGAAGGTCGCCCCATGTGAACCCATCAATCAGCCCTGGTGGTTTCAGCCCTCTACCAATATCAGAAATAAATTCAAGGGAACAGTTTTTAACCCCTCACTGTTTCTAAAGGGCCAGCTACATCTCTCCTTCATAGAAGCAATTGTCCAAGTCACATTCGAAGTGACCTTCTGTGTGAAACTTCAGTACCATATGTACGAGATACACCTGTGACCTGCCCACTCAAAACTGCAATTTACCTACTGAATACAGTTCAAGATAGGTAGTGTAGCTAAATGAGCTGTAAATGCTGGATTTAAGTGCCAAGAAAACTCCTACAGTAAATGTTCTAAACTGATGACTAGCTGTACTAAACATACAGTTTAAACAATTCAACTCAAAACACGATGTTACATTTAATGAAAAGTAGCTTTCAGTTTTATATAAGGAGTAAGTGTTTACTGTGTTTGTTTATTCTTAATTTGATTTTTTTGGGATGTCTATGTCAAGATTACAAATTTAGTCAGCTGCTCAGTCATGCTTTAAGTTAATGTGCTATGTGCCTTTCTGCTTTGTACAGATCCATGCCTTCATGCTCTTTTTGTGATTGAAGCTAGTCAAACTAATTAATTCAAAAAATTATTTCTATTTCTAAATTGTCTGCGGGCAGACTGGGATTTCCATTTATTTTGTTCTCGTCTGAAATTGTTCAGTGGATCCTTTGTCCAAGCATACCTCAGACCATAAACTCCTTGTCACCGACCTGCAGTGACTGATCCAACCATCTCATGTTCCCACTACTGGACCTGGGAGGGTTGTGTGTCTGTGTGTGCGTTGGAGCCCCTAACAGAGAAGGAAAGGGTTTGAAAAAGGTATGTGCTACTGACATACACAACTGCAAAACCTGAAGACGCTTATCTTAGAGCTTGTGGAAAATAAACATAGCTGAAAAAAGACAAGATCTTCATGTACTACTGAAGTGTATTCACCTCTGGGCGATAGTTCATAATAACAGCTTAAATTTCCCAAGTAGCTGAGGCAAAAAATATAAACTGAAACTGCAGGAGTTAATTTAGAGTGAGGGCAATCTACTTCCACTAGGTGGGCCCTGGCCTGAATGCTGACTTTATAAAATTTTAACCCTATGAAAGTGTCCTGAAGCATTCAGTTAAACAGTTGGGATGACCTAGATTATCACTTGAGCTAATAAAAGCTGGTCTTTTAAGAAGTTCAACCCTGTCATGTTCCCAGTCAATTTGTGGGTAGATAGATAACTATGAAATAATCCACAGCCTTTTCCTATGTGTCCTAGATTATTTCAGTACTTGTTTCTTATTTATTTGGGTTTTGGTAAAACTGTTTTAAAATATGTGCTCTTAAACAAATTTTAAATTGAAAGTCATGTTGTTTTGAGAAGAACAACACTGTCTTTAGGTGGTGCAATTTTCTGAAAACTTCTGAGAAATAAGTGCTTTACAGCATGGTTCTCGTAGTGTCTGTCACTCATGCTCGAGACCATTAGCTTACATCAATTCTCACCTGTCTAAAGCATTGCAGTGGGAAGTGATTTTGGCTTCTTAGCTGTTTTGTTGCTCCCACGAAATCCAGTGACAAGTCATCAGAATGCCTGTGATGAGATGGTGGTCTCAGCAGCTTTCTGCAGCAGCAGAGATGACAGTGCGAGGTGCTAATACAAGTCAGTGATTAATGGGATATAAGAACCCAGATAGATTAGAATGGATTAGGCATGCATATGCTTCATTTAAATTTAAACCTTAACCAGAAAAAAAAAAGAAAACCTGTGGTTTTTTGCCTTGCCAGACACACCAAGCTAGTCTAACTCTCTGGCTTTCCAGTGTCAGGGAGCTTTATTTGTAGCCTGACAAAGCAGAGTCTCTAGAACTGAATTCTTTCTGTCTACTACCTGTTTTATACCTGTCATGGCAGTATCAAAGACAGATAAAGGAACCAGCACTGGGTTCCAGGGTGGACCTATTGCACGTTACATTGGTGTAGGCAAAGGTGTGATTTAAATCAACCAACCCACATAAGCAGTCACTCCTGATCCTGTATTAACCAGCTGAGAATCATCCATGCTGCTGCAGCAGCAGTAGCTCGGTGTTGCACGAAGAAAATCAGTGAAAATTCAAGCTGTATCACAGATGTACTCACTGTGCCTCATTTTTCCACAGGTGAAATAGGGCTGCAATGCTTAGCAGTTTGCCGTTTGTAGGAACCTGTGGTTAGAATTGTAGGAATCTGTAGCTCTGCGTTACCATGCACTGGGACATCAAGTGATCTCCTCCTTATAGGCTATTCCAAAGTTTTTCTTTTCCCGTAGAACCCCTAAGACAGTCCTTCAAAGAGCTAGAATTTCCTGTTCTCCTACTAGTTTGTACATCAACCTCAACAAAGGTGGGTCTGTGGAAGCGCAGTTTAAGCCTCCTCTTCCTTCTTGAAACAAAATGCTGAGTATCTTCCTATTATTTTTGTAGATACTTTAATTTGAAATACCCTGGGGTTTTATTTTTTAAAAAGCCCTGTGCATTTTCTTTTTTTGTGCCAAATCATGCTCTCCCTTTCTCTCTCAGTCCTTGAATACCAAGTGACTTTAATGGAATTGCTGAGATAAGGAATATGGAAGATTAGTGTGTTGCCTCAAATACAGCTCCTCAGATGAGCGAGAGAAGTGTGTTTTGGCCTTTAGATATTTTTCCCTTACCTGCTTCAAGGTCTTGGCAAGCCACTGCCGAGTAAGAACCCTTCATCTCCAACACGCTCTAATCCAACACTGTTTGATTCCAGGAAAACAGTGAGGGACCTGCTCTGAGAAACCTGGCTGAGTCAGAGACACCGGCACATCAATAAGCACCTAGGCTGGGTATCTCTACCATGGCTAATACAAAGGAGTTCATGGATGTGTGCTGGGATGACTGCTGATGGTTCTGTGGGGAGATGCAGTTCCAGTATCAGGATGCCCTTTGCAGCCTGGAGGGAAGAGGAAAGTAAAGGGAAAAGAGAGCAATAGGAGCATTTAGAAGTGAATTAGTTAAAAAGCTCCTCTCCATGTGAACCTGTCAGTCTTCAGCAGAGGATTATGCCCACTGGGGTGAGTAAGCCCAGGCGTGCACACACACACACAAACACACACACACAGACTTTCACATAGTATCACTAAGACCTTGTGGTTAATTATAGCTCTGAATCTGACAGAGAAAAATTAGAGGGGAGAGGGACAGCTGCGGGATCCTGGGGTGTAGGGTCTGATTTCCAATGTAATCTGCAGCCCACCAAAGATCTTCACTTTGGAAAAATAAAGTTCAGTCATTTCTAGTCCCCGCCTGCTGCTTTTCCATTGCCTCATGCATGCCGTGAGCCTCTGAGCTCCTAGCGGGGTCCCCATAGCAGCAGCCTGGCCCATGTTAAGCAAGGGTGGCTTGTGCCAATGAAAAATATACATAAGTTGGGATTTCTCAGACCTCCTTTTCTCTTTACCCTGCTTTTTTTTTTCCTAGCTTGTTGCAAGAGATGAGTCTGTGAGACTAGTGCGAGTTTCTTTCTTCCTAGTTCTGCAAATCTCTCCTAAACCTGGAACCAAAATGAGGTGGCAAGTTTTAACCTTTTCTGATCACATGTCATTTGACTCTTCTGGTGTCCAGAGCCAGAAACAATCCTGTTGATCCCACATTTTAAGGATAAGGATAATTCAAGGTCTGTGTATCGCAGCTGTTTTCCTTTGGAAAGTGGGAGACTTCAGGGAGTCTTGCTGCTCATCTTGAACCTGCTTGCATGTAATGGATTCATATTACCAAAAAAAAAAGAAAAAAAAAAGAAGACCCCATAAGGTGGTTGCAACATGAGCTAAATGGGTGAGTCCAAAGATTACATAAAACGGGGATCACTGTGTTTAAGTGCTTTGAGAGTCATTTTAAAATACACAGGCAAATTACAACCCCTCAGAGTTACTAAAGTACAGTCAGGACCAGACCAGGTCTCCACTACAGGGTCAACAGCACTGTTGGATGCAATCATGACTTTTAATGCATTTTGGAAGGACAAAGAAACTCCAATGAACTGGAAAATATTAGTGATGTGCCAATGCTTGAAGAGTATATGTGGCAGGGAATTATAGGCTGCTTAGCTTGACAACAACCTGAGGCAAAATCATGTACTGGCTGATCAGAAGATGGAAAATCCTACACCACTTTAATAACTTGTTTAAGTTAGGAATTTCTCATAGCAGCTCCTTTTTTAGTATTTACCATTGTTTACCAGTATTTTCCAGGGAAGATTAATTTAAAACATCCATACCGGCTTAATGTGTTGTGGTACTTCCAGATGCATATTAAATGCAAGTCATCTTCAACATTAGAACAAAGTGCAAACCTCACACAAATGCAGACCCCAGACTCTGCCAGAGCTTATTAGAAGTTAAGCACAATGCAAAATACTGTTTCTTTTGAAATCTATAGCATATTATCTTTAAATTTTGTAATTGTGTTTATCCAAATTGTGATTTCCCCATTCATAGCCACTCATTAAGAATACACAACTTCCTTGATTTCCTTTAAGTAACAGATTCAGTCAGGTATAGAATCATAGAATTGTTCAGGTTGAAAAAGACCTTTAAGATCATCAAGCCCGACCATAAACCTGACACTGCCAAGTCCACCACTAAACCATGACCATAAGTGCCACATCTACACACCTTTTAAATTCTTGTGGGAATGGTGACTCAGCCGCTGGTTGGCCAAGCAGACAGACATCTCTAGGACACAGCTAAAGCAGCTGAACACATAATTTTCAGTTCTGTTTCCTTCAACCAAAATTTAAACAGAGCTCAGCTGGCCTAACATTTACTGGATCTAACTCAATGCAATGTTAAACAGGCAGGTTAGTTAAAATTACCTTTACCAGTCCTTGAGCCATAACAGTCTGAATTTGTCCTCACAAAAAGACCGAAACAGTTGATTAGCCAGCTCTCTGGAGTAGACAATAAACAGCAGCATGGGTACAAAGGTAGATCAGATTGCTCAAAACCTCATCCAGCTGTGTTTTGAAAATCTCCAAGGGTAGAGATCTTAGAAAAGCCTAAAATGACATTTTTTCTTTCAGACCATAAGTGTCCCCTTTGGAGCATTCCCCTTTGGAGAGAACATTTCCCCTTTGCTGGGCTCCTAAGAATAAAATCCTCTGTATCCATGTACTGATTTATAGCCTCTTCTGTATTCTGCTGGCTTTGCAAAACAATCCCTTTCCTGTTAACCCATGCATGGGGGCATGCCCCAGGGGGCACAGATACAATAACCTAACATCACCACCCACATGGGCTTTGCAGGTCCCACTTGGAGCATACATTCACTCCAGGTCAAAAGTTTTCCTTGCAGCTGATAGTAGGAGGATGAGAAGCCTTGTTCCAGTTTGGAGTGCGCAGCTAGGTGTTGGTGGCAGCACATGTCACCGATCCATACAGCTACAACGGCAACGCAGTCACCATGACAGCCAGCCAGTGAGGTGGTTTCACCTCTCAGGAATGCTCTGGGATTGCCAGATGGAGGCTCTAGTGAAAGGCTCTAGTGAGCCTGAATCTCCACTAACTTACCCCTTTGTGCTTTGGACAGAAAAACTGCTGAAGGTGTAAGGACAGCCTGAGCAGAGCAGGGAATCTGGTGCTGTAGGGCTGCTTTGAGCGCCGCTGAGCCTCCCACAGGGACACAGGGTTACCAGAAAGGCAGGCCTGTGGTGTGTTCCAGGGCAAGTCAGGGCTGTGCACCTCTTCATTGCTACACTGCAGTGAAACATTGCTTTGGAGGCCTGAGCTAGCAGTCAATGCCGAGACTAGGTCCAGGGCGCTGACAGACTCTGTAGCCAAAAACTCCTTAAGTACTTGCTGTTTTCTCCATCAGGGCAGAAACTGCTCCCTGTTTAACTGTTTACACCACAGCCTAGAAAGAATGTAGTCTGAGAAATTACTGAGTGTTATAACACTGTAATTATCCCACAGCTCACCTGCTCTCATTTTTGCTTGCCTTTGTTTCCTTTCATTCTCCTGGTTTACCCACCATCCATTCATTTTCTCTACTTGGTGGGGGTTTTCTCCTATGCCTCCTTTTTACTCTCTTTCTCTGAACCACTTCTCCTCCCCTCCGCCTGCCCTACATTTTCTGGCAGAGTTTTGGTCTCTGAGTTCAGTTTTATTCTTCCCTGGAGAAATGACTTAATGCCTTGGCTCTAATGAGCAGTTTGCTAACTGTGAGCCCTTGCTGCTTAGTCTATACGGAGATGTGTGTGCCAGTAATTGGGAACCCCATTTTTCTTCTGCTTTGCTTTTCTTCTCCCCCACTCCCTTCTTTTTCCCAGTCTCATTTAGCCATATAGTGGCTGAAGAGACCAAAGAGTCACACAACTGGGTAAGACCTTTTGTGTTAGATTGTTGCTGCTCATGCGCTCAGGAGAACAAGCTCAACAGCTCCAGGAGCACAGACTGCAACACAAACGAGGCTCCCGAGTGTGCATAAAATTTTACCCCACGGGGATGTTTTCCCACTTATTTTGCAAGCAGATTAATCTGGCCATGGATTGTATATGCTCTGCAGTGTGGACACTGCTCTGGGTTGCCATCTGCAGAGGCATGTGTCAGCGGAGCCCTGCTTTCCCAGAGCTGTGGTTGGCTGAAGGCAGTCCGTTCACCAACAACTTTCCAATGTTCCCAGCTCTGACCAATTCCCCTCTACCTCATAAACACAGGATTTCTCCAACTTTTAAAGGCCCTCGGGTACCCTAACTTGATCTGTTCCATTCAACCACTTCCTGTAAACAGACATTTATGGTAATTTTAGAGGCCACCAGGGCCCCTTTTCTATTCAAAGTGAACCTTTGCTCCCAAACGTCTAGACTTTGACCTCCTCTCTCCCCAGCTTTCATAGTCAAACTCTGCTGTGCTTCCCACTCTACTCTTTGCCTCTGAAGTGCCTGGCCCAGCCTCTCTGATTCTTTCTTGGGGTCTTCGCAGGTGCTGAACACCCTGCTTGCAAGGCGTGAGAAGACACCAGCAGTGGTAGTCAGCAGCACTTCCTTGAGCAAAATAGTCACAAGGCACCCCACAAGCAAGAGGCCAAGCCTTGCTGCACTGCAGCTCCCCATAAAAGAGAGGCTGAGAACACAGAAGGGACCCTGGCTGCAGCTGGCAGAAGGTGTCAGACTTTAAAAGTCATTTTAGTGGCTGAAAAAGCTCCAGAACACAAAGTTTCCTGATGCAAGTGCCACTGGATGCTTCTAAAGCACACCAAACCACAGAACTAGCCACATCCTAGGGGTGTCACATTTCTCTTGGATGGCCCTTTCAAAGTCACCTAGTGGTTGCTATCCTGCAATGAAGGGCTTCCTCCTGACTAGTTTCTTGGGACATACCAGGACCTAATCCTTGGTCTGTGCACCTGCATGTGCATCACCCACGTGGTTGGCCACTGTGGCAGTGCCAGTGCCAGCAGCTCTCCACAAAATCTAGCTAGCCTTTGTGCACAGCTAGGTGCCACACTGTGATTGCATCCAAGTCCCTGATTCATTGTCTAACCTGGGAACCACATGCAAGACCTTTATTCTGAGTGCATTCCCAAGAACTTACACGACAGTATTATTTTAGTGCACAGCCTGGACTCTCTGTCTTGAAAGCACAGTTTTTCCTTGTGTCATTCAATACCACATCCTGCCTTCCAAGTCAAAAGCTGATAACAAGACCTAAAACTCACCGTTAACAGAATGTATAATTAAAAACTTTATGATTTGACCTGTTGGCTAAACTGACTAACAGTGGTCAGTCAGGGCTACAAAGTCTCTTGCACTCAGATTTGACTCTGCAATTGAACCAGGAGGTTGGTGATGTTGATCTCAGGAGACAGCCAACCGTTTTCTTCTACTGATTTCATATCTGAGGGCTACTGCACCTCAGGCTGCTGCTGCTGCTGTTTCCTGGTGCTCAATATCTCAGTCTCTTTGGGAACTGGATAAGGTGACTTCTGTCCTCCCACAGACACGGCCTATCACAGGTGGTGACCTCATATCATCATGGATTAATGCATCATTTGCAAGAAGTGGAGGCCATTTCCAACACCATGAATCGTATCTTTCTTTCCCCCTGCCCTTTGATTTTTTTTTCCACTTTGGTAGGTCGTTAATATCTCTGACATCAGTTTCTAATTGTTTGGATCATTCTTGGCTTTTGTTTTCTACTCAGCAAAGCCTAAGAGAGTGACAAGCCATGCTGACAATCTGCAATTTAACAGAGCTAAACATGGATCAGAGTCTGACTAAGCATTCTTCTTTAGATATTTTTACACCGTTTCCCACCCATCTGTTATATTTGGAATAAAAGCAATTAGTAGTTCATGTCCAAACCCCTAAATTCACCCTGCAAATGCTTGAACTCATGAAATGCATGACCACAGTTTGGCATTAATTTATCAGACCTCATTGCATCAGTAATACCATGTAAAAGAAAATTAGATTTGACAGCTGCTTAATTGCAATAGCATAAACTGAGGGTATCTTATATTGTTTAGAATAGGAGTGCAGAACAGAGTTTTCGCAGATAGCACAAATAAATATGTGCTTACTTTTCCCCATGGAACAATTATTCTTTTGCTGGGGAAAATGTTTCCCTTCTCTTTTACACATTTTAACAGCATGGATTTTTTTTTCCTGTAGTACATTAGGACTCAACACCCTCACACCTTTAAACAAAATTCCACCTTGTAAAGAGATCTTACCCTCAAACTGAGGTAGGAGCTGTTCTAACCATTCTCAACTAGTAGTTTGATGAGTATCTCTAGCTGTAGCTCAGAGTCCATGTTTCATGAGAAGCTACCACGCTTGAGGCTTTATTTTATTTTATTTTATTTTATTTTATTTTATTTTATTTTATTTTATTTTATTTTATTTTATTTTATTTTATTTTATTTTATTTTATCTCAAATATCATCCATGCCATCTAGTTCTGAGCTCTGCTCCATTGTTCCTTTATTTAATGTTCTGAAACAACTCTAAAACCACCAAATCTTTCCCAGATTTGCCTTCAAATTGTACTTAAAAGAGAAAAGCATGTATGTACAGCATGAGAGTTACCAGGTCCCTCTTGGCAATGCTAGGAAGGTTTTATGGTCAGTTCAGCTAACACTGGCCTCCCATAAATAAAGAAGTGAAATTTTACACCTGTGGACTGGGGCCAAAGCTGCCTTCTCTATTTGAACATGCTGACGCTCTGTTTTTGTTGGTGTGTGTGACATACAAGCCACTGGTTTCCAGCTCTGACCACACTGGTACAGGAAAGGCACAATGACACCCTCCTCAGAGGCATCTGTGGGCAACTTGCTTTTGCATTTACTGTTCCAGTCTCCCAGGACTTTAGCCTCGTTCATTAACTCCTTTAGCCTCCAAGGCTGTTGAAAGCTTGCACTCTGTGTCTTCCAGACCTCTCAGTGGTCACTTCCTGCATCCATTTCTGAGCTTCATGAGCACATCACTCTTTACTTTCTCTGTGTCTTCCTCCACTGCAGGCATTTTTGATCTGTCACACACTCTGCCTGAGAGCTACAGCTGCTACTTCAAGGAAATGAGGGAGTTGCAAAATTTCCTGTGCACTACACTGGTCCAAGGAAACTCTCTGTGGCTTCCTCATCTCTTTGGGCAGGAAAACTGGTGGTTTTCTGACCACTCTGAGACCTGTCATCACATCTTACTGCTTTAATACCTCTTCCCACCTATTTTTTTACACAACAAAAAATTTATATTTGCTTTTTTTTTTTTTCAGTTTTACTCCAGCAACATAAGCTCTCGAGACGCCTGAGGACTTTACAGTGTTCTTCTGCTGCTTTTCCCCAGGTCAAAATGATGTGCAGGACCAATTACCCTCTATACTATCCTAAATTCACCTCACTCTCCCAGTGAAACACGAATACTAAACATAGTCCACATCACAGACTGCAGAAATTGTGTCTCCTGAAGAGTGTGTCGAATGTACACAAATATGTGCTTTGTATTTTGAGGTGCTCTTGCCAGAATCCTGCTGTGGGATCTAGCATAGAAAATACTTGGCATCACCTATATCCCTCAATATTTTTCTCCTTTCAGATAATGGAAAACTTGCCTTTTTATGTTTTCAATACTTTTGAGGAACCAAAGTTCCTCAGAAGTACTAAGAATTTCACTTCTGTCACCCCCAATACAATTCCCAACAAGACTAGCATATCCAAGAACTTTTCTAAGTCTCTGTTTTAAGGCAAAATGAGTTTTACCATTACAGTGAATCCTGTAACAGTTGTATACTTGCAGACCTGTTTTTTACTGTTCTGACAGCTTCCCTACCATCTTGAAGATGTTCTCAAACTCTTTCTGAGGTTCTTGCTTCCTCCTCCAATGGAGGCAGCTTTCTGAGAAGACTGAAGGCTCAATCCATCTTTAATTCAATAAGAGCTGCTTTTACCCATTACACTTTTCAAGACTTCAGATTTGCAACATAAAAATCTAGTTCATATATATACTTTTCAGTGGAGGTAAAATCACTACATTTTAAGCATCACCTATGCAGAGACAATCTTTAACAGTCAGTGTCCAGTACAAAATGTGCCTTATTTATTGGTTGGAAAGTCCATTCATCTTGAGTTACTGCAAGAACAGCCACTGAAACAGCAATCTCTGTAGCACTACTGTTAACCTCCCCTCAGTGCTGTGGATGCTCTGTTGGATTATGCAATGTTTAGCATACGGTAGGAGGTGTTCCTTTTGTATTTTTGCCTCAAAAAATATCACAGTGTGCCCTCTGATGTGTTGGTTTTACTTGACTCTGGCTGAACGATGCACACCTTTCTGCTTCCACTTGTTTTTCCCCCCAGTGCAGTGGAAGTCTCTGCCACGCCTGAAAACTATTTGCTTTGCCATCTCACTTCCAGTAGCTTTTGCTTGCTCACTTAACAAGGGTATTTCCAGTCTCTGAATGGCTGTCTGAAGTTTTTACAACTAGGAAGGATAGCAAAGCAATTTCAAGGCAGAGACACAAATGCTTCTAGAAAACACTTTGGAACTAATTTCATGACATGTTGATCTTCCCTGGACTTGGTAATTTATCCCTGGGGAGCTCCAGACTGAACTATGCATAGTCCTTTGTGCGGTGTTCATTGTATTTCCTTATTTCCTGTCATTTTCTGTAACTGAAATCCATTACAGTCTTAATTATATTAGCCACTGTTAAGCGTATCAAACCATGGAACTTTCTTTTTTTTTCCTTAATAATTCGGAAAATTTAATTTAGCTTTTAACATGACAACATCAGCTATAGGATTAGTAACTGTGATTCTGTAATTTAGATACAAGCTGCTACAGAGCTTTTGCTCATTTAGTCTATCCTTGAAGAATAATGAGAAACATTTCTTTCACATAGTAGATTATTTGCAATCTGCTTGAACTTTATAGCGGATAATCACTGACTTCAACCATATCATGCTGGATCCGCTTCATGACTACATCAAGACATGAAAGTTTTAAAGATGGTATAAAACAACAAGAAAAAATGGCCCCAAAACCAGGAATAATAGATTTTCTAAGCTGCATTTTGTAATTTTTAACACAGTAAGCATTTATTTGAGTGTCTAGAAATTATTCTTGTGCACAAATACACATGAATTAGCAGAAACTCTAAACATAACTTAAGCTCCTGAGCTCCTGTCTTCAGATTTTCTAATAGAATTTGTCTCTGCTCTGTTTATTTCTAATTATTTTTCAACCATTACCAGGTAGCAAAGGTATGGATAAAGGTCTCCGATGTCATCTGTTCTCAGCCGTTTATTGTATTGCAATATCACAGACTTTTGTGCCCTTTCACAGGGGAATACTCATGTCTGAGCAGATCTAAGTAAAATTTTATGGTGCCTGAAACGGCTCAAAGAAACATTTGGGACTCCTCTAATTCCTGTATACTCAGGCATGAAATTCCAACTTTTGAGGACCAATGGAGAAATTGAATTAGCTTTGATTGTACCCCCCAGACTGCCCAGCCTAATGTAGGATGGGTGGAGCATTCCTGACTCGTATCCTGGTGGCTCAGAGCATTCTCCAGTGAGCTGTATATCTTGTCTGAAGTCTGGTCACAGCTTCCTCTCCAATCTAACATCAGATTTCACCATCAGCCACATTTCACTTTGAGACAATGGGAAGCCTTTTCCAGACTTCTTTTATAAACCATGGCTCTCAAATTCCCCAGTGTTCTTGGAGCACCTGAGCAGGATTATGGTCTTAAAGTTGGTACAGGCTTAGAGTGACTGCAAGTGCAACATGACAGACAGAACTGTAAAATAATTTCTACTATAATGCTCTTTTAACATACATTAAATCTCTGAGGTTTTCATTCAGTGGGCCAAAGCACATCTATATTCAGTGGGACTCACACTGAAAGTTTTCAATTCTTGTATTATTTTCGGAGGAAAGGGAAGTATGTCTTCTCTAGTGTGCTGGAGAAATTAACATGGAAATCAGCCTTGATCTTGGAAATGGCATAAAAACGAGTCTGTTAATGAGGATTATGAGTTTTCCTAACTTTCAGGGAAACGACGAGATTATTTCTGTTTGAAAATGTACTTGTGCTTGAGTACACAGTATTCAAGTGGGACTATGAACTCCTAGGTTTGTGCACCTTTGTTCTGCTACATTTAAACACCAGGTACATTTGAAAACAGTGCTACAGCTGAGGTTTAAAACTGCTTCCACAAAACCATAACTCTACATCATAATATTATTAAAATCATGCTTTTAAATCCATATTAAAAATATCCAAGTATTGAAAGTCCAGGACAAAAAACTGGCAGCTGCTTACGCAATACTAATGTGTGATTGAAAATTTATTTTCCCATGGGGCACCTACATCCATCAGCTTCCAGAAAGCCCCAAGGCCCCACATTAGGAGGTGTCCAGGATAAGCCATGAGAAGAACTTTCTTATGCAGGATGTTCACAACATCTGCACAGGAGCTGAGAAGCATGAAGCAAAAGAACGAGAAATTTAACAAGACATCTTTTATACATTGTGGATTTTCATAAGTTACAAGAAATAATGTAGGAATTAAAAAAAGGAGAAAAATTTTGGGTGGTCTACCAGATTGGGATGACCAGGCTCACAGTTTGTCATTTGAAGGATGGGCTTATATCCCCAGTTGTTTCTCTGTTTCCCCCACTCCCACTCCACAGCCTGTGTCCTGCTCTATCCTTTCTGCACAGTAGGGCTGAGCTCATGGGCACATTGAGGGTCACCTCTGGACTAACTGTGATGCTGAACGGCTGCCTAGTCCCTATTGTACCCTGTGACTGGGGACACAAGAAAAGAAGCTGGAAGCGGGTGAGAAGGGAGAAAGTGGGGGAGAGGGACAAAAAAACAGGAAAAGCTCTGTCCCAGTCAATCTGCAGCAATGGAGCTATGGGGCCAGGGCAATGCCCAGAAAACTCTGCGTATTCAGGACAAAAAGCTGCAATGTCTGAAAAAACTCCTGTTCAGGAAGCACGGACTTACTAATGTAGAGGCTAGCATGTTGGTCAAATTTAGAAGAATTTTCACGGGGACACAGAAAAAAGCACATACCGTATACAAAGGCACCCAGCCCTATGCCGAATGTCAAGTCCTTACTTCAGACTTTCTTAATGAAATATCTCGTCCTCTAATCTCATGTTTGGAAACTGTTGTTTCAGTTTAGCTGGAAGAGTTGAACCATCCCGCCAAAGCCATCATTAGGTAGACATTTGGCATGAAAATCTTCCATCCGTACTATTTGTATTTGGCAAAGTATTTAGTGGGGAAGTAAAAGAGTATAGCTTTGGAAATGGTGAGATGTGCCATACCCTGAGCTGTGAAAATTATTCAAGGAGCTTCACAGGACTTCATGGAATAATTTGCAAAGCAGGGGGGGAATCATCCTGAAAGCATAAACTTACTTGCTCAGGACTATAAAGAGAACTAACAGAAGAGCTTTGCATGGAATTGCTGAGAATGGTTTCCCAAGCTTTTTTCCTCCCAACTCCTAATACTAAAGCTTCTCATCTTGCCTCCTTTCTCAGCCTCTAATGCACATTGACATTGACAGTGGTACATCTTTTGTGTGGTTGCTATGATTCCTGCATCTTGCACATGTAGAGAGAGATTTCTGCCCAGTGTAGGAATTTAATACTGTAGTGGGGTGTGCTCAACCTCACCTATATTCATCAGATCTCCAGTTATTTTCTTGGGACTCCGTACAAACTCCTCCCGTCTATAAACCCTTGCCCTGCTATGCCTGTGGCTACAGGGCAGACGTAGCCCGATCCCTTCATTTGAGTGAGCGATGTTGGGACTCACAGAGTAACAGGGCCCTCCCTAAACCATGTGTTGGTTCGGGGATGGCAGCAGAGAAGACTAATGCATTATGCAAAGACAGGAAAGAAGAGGCAAGCTGTCCTTCCCCAGCAAGTTTAGAAAAGCAGACGACCACAGAGTCGTTTCCTCAAGCACAGCTAAAATTCCAATGGACATATCACCTAAAGAGTAGCTCTGGCAGGAGCTAAAAAGAGCAGTTGTAAGAGTTTGCTAATGCTGCCTTGGTGAGCAGGAGAGGGGAAACACAAGAGGTGAGCATTCATGTGGTCCTGAGTGTATCTGTCTTAATTTACGTCACCACAGTCTTTAAGGGAAAAGAAAAGCCACCAAAAAAGTACAAGATTACAGGATCTGCAACTTGTGCTTTGCAAGCTGAAAGTGTCATGGGGGGTTATCTCACCCAGCTTGGGGCTGGGACAGGTGAGGGTTGCGTCGTGGAGAAATGCTGGAAAGTACACACACTACTCTTTTCTTCCACAATTTCTGGCTCTTCCTAGGCTATGAAACCACATTATTTAAAGAAAGAAAAATCATGAAGCACAAAAAATTCATCCAAACTGACTTTGCAGTCACAAACAGGTCAACACAAGCCACCTGGCATGGCCACTGTACAGCTTGCCATAGCTCTAATTATCTACTTCTCTTTTTGCTATTTGCTCAAGTTATCTAATTGTCCCCTTTGCAAAACGCAATTCAGGGAATGGCTTTCCCTGTGTAGTTATTTATAAAATGTCAGCCTAAGCTCAACAGTTAATGAACCTCAACCTGCACTGAGTTAAGGAAGGGTGAATTCATCTTGTCCCAACCTTCTCTCCCTATCCATGCCCACCGGATGTTAGTAGTTCTTTTATACTGCTCGTGCCTTTTCTCTCTGAAGCTGAAACTCTTCTAAATGTGTCAAGAGCATGGGAAAACACAAAAGGAATTTATCTGGCCTGCAAAAAGTGCTAAGCTTAACACAATGGTATCTAATAACAGCCATGCCAGTGTGCCTGGCAGCTGGCCAGCATCCATACTGACTCCAGTGCTAAGCACAGCAACACATGCTGGGGCCTCTCTCCTTGGCTAAGCCTGAAGGCTTTTGCCTCACACCCAGCCCACATTGCGCTTGGCATGAATGAGTGGGGAGACACTGTGAGGTCTGGACATAATGGGATCTCCGTATGCCGGCCTCTCTTTCTCCAGAGTGACCCCCTCCCCCTCCACCATTCTTCTTCTCTGCAGATTTAATTTTCTGTAAAGTTCACACTTTCCATCTCAACAGCCAGGATATACAAACATGAGCTCAGCTTCCACCCTTGACCAAAGTAGAAAGGAGATCTCCTGTTATTGTTGTCATTGCAGAGGAAAGCTTCTCAGCTGGGGAGGTGTCAGACCAGGGGGCACAGGCATTAATTACTCCTGTACACCACTGTCTCTAAGCTGAACAGACTGCCTGACCATGGGAAATAGGAGGAAGTGAGGAGAGCAGTCAGAAGGTGAGGGCAATTTGGTCCAGTTTCAGAAAAGTTAGGAATTGATATTCAGCAGCTCCCCAGGTCCAGGCAGAACAACATTACCCACCTGTCCAAAGGTCAGAGCCCACCACCCTGTAAAGCCCTTGGCATTCTCCCATTTCCTGCTCCCGGAGGATGGGAGAAGAAAACTTTTCCTCCCATCCTCTGGATTCTTTCCAGTCAATGAACCGCTGCACACTACATGCAGTGCAGCAAAGGTGGAAAAATACCACTGGTGTTTGGAAAGGAGCTAAATGCTCCTTCACTTTTGCCAGGACCAATGGAGAAAAAGATGGGCTGGAGCTGCAAAACTCGTGACCCAGTCCGCTCAAATGAGCCAGCAAACAAGAGATGTCCCTCCACACACTAACGGACATTCTTGTTGTTTGCTCAGTTGGGAATGCTCCATAAGCAGACAAAGCATGGATCTCACCAGGACTGCTGGGGGTGGTTTGGCAACATAAGGAACCGGCTTGAGGCAGTGAGACTTCAAGGAACCAGTTTCAAATCCCAGCAGAACCCATTAAGCAGTTTATCCCCGGACAGATAAAACGCCTATCAGGTGGTTACTGCACTCAGATTTTTTCAATGAGACCTCAGAGACTGAGCTCATTGCTGGGCTTAGCGGAAAGTAAAGCCCTCATGATGCCAGTGGTAAGAGCAGAAGTTTTCCTCGGTTACTCTGGTTTAAGTTTTTTTCCAGGCTCTCTTCTGTGTAGGTCTGTGCTACCCTGCACAGGCCTTTTTTTATGGCAGCCTAGTCTACAGAATATTTCCATACATACGCTGTGCTCTCTGTCATGGTCCTCTGAGAGGAACCCACTCCAGAAATACACAACATATTTATAATCAGATTAAACAGAGCAGGTGTGGTTTAAAGATTCAGAAAGCTCAACAGAGGAAAGGTTTTCTGAAAAAACCCCAAAATTCCTTTCTTTCCAGATCAAAGGAGCAGAAATATATACTTTTTTTCCTGCTGAAAAATATACTTCTGTCAAAAAAGTCTCTGCCTGAGACCAATCTTCACTTTCAGATACATCTTTAATGTACAACTTCCTAGATTTATTCAGTCTGGCCATTTTTGCTGCCTATTTTTCTTTGTTTTCTGTTGTTACGTAATTCTCAGGTATTAGATAATTAGTCTGTGATTTCCTCCTTACTTTTTCTTTCCTAATTTTCTCCTTCCCTCCCCGTCCAGAGGAATTATTAATAAATCAGAAACCTGAGAAAGTGGAGTATTTTGACATATTTATTTCTTCTCCTGGAAGACAGATGCAAGAAAAAAAAGGTTTCTTTTTGCTTTTGCTTTTGCTTTTGACAAAACCAAAATCATAAGAAAAATTGCTCTGGTGCTTTCTTGCATTTTTCATGTTTGTGTATTTCTCATTTTCCCTATTTTTTCTCTTTTCTTTCTACGTAGGGAAAAGGAAGAGAAAATGTACAAGGATCAAAAACTAAAATGTTTCTCTATAGGGATCAAATTTAAATGAAAACTTCAACATGAAGAGAAATAAAGTAGTTAATTTTGGTTCGATTAGAATTTTTCTTCAGTAGAAGTTGTATGGGAATGTTGAATAATTTTTAAACAGGTTTTCACCATATAAAGTGGCTTTTTGAGCTAATGTTCCAAAGAAGTACAGCTGGCAACAGGCAGTCTCCAGGACACATTTCACCCACACATCTACAGTAGGAACATACTTTATGAGAGCAATTACCAGACATATAACTCTAACATGGAATCTGCTGCAAATCACAGCACAGATATTAATTTATGCCAATCAATAATAAGTAACTGTTTAAAGCACAGCAGGAATTTACCTCAAATAGGAGAGACAGTGTGAGGAAGGAGTCCTTTTATTCAAGGAGAGATGACAGATTTACTCATCATATTTTCTGAGTGCAAACAGGATGGCAAGATTACAGCTCCTCACATATAAGGGACTGTAATAAAGACTGAAACATTGTCTATAGGAAAGAGATGAAATACTATCAGTAGGTCTTAATAAGGTTGCTCTGAAAAAGAACAGATGGTTTTACACAACCGGACTTGCAGCAAAGCTCAGCAAAAGCTGAAAAAAATAATTTTGGCTAGAATTTGTGTAACTTTCCAAATTAATTCACTGTGGCCATGCTTACACTGCTTCTTCATTCATTTCCCATGAACATCAGAGTGATCAAATTTTACCCACACAAATTCCTGCAGAAAGCACATTTTCAACTTACTTCCTCACATACTCAGCAGTGATGTATTTTAAAGTTGTCTCCAGAGTTTACAGTCTGATACTAAATTGGCCTTGACTTAAGAAAAGCAGACAAAGGCTTCCAAAGCCCATTACCAGAGCCCTGGTGTTGCAGCTTTTCAGCTTATAGGATCTTATGTTACGTCTTGAAATAAGGGTCCACAACAATTTTTACACTGTGTGACTCTGATCACTGAGAAGTAAGAGAAACCCTGCACTTGGTCTGCTGAATTTCACATGAAGCAATGTTTGCTAGAGAATCATGCTTTAGGTATTGTCTGGCTCACTGAGAAAGGTTTTTTGTTCTGTTTTGCTTTATTTTAAGATATTATTCAGCAGACTAATGTTAATTCTCTGCTGTCTTTTGCCAAGCTGCAGTAGCTTGTTCAAGCCCTTCTGTTGATGAAGGCATGTTAATTAGCACTACATACAGCAAAGTGTAGCATAAACCATGAAACCAAGCATAGATAATTAACAGTATTTCAACTGCAAAATAATCCATAAGACTACAATCCCTTAGAGAGTGAGAGAGAGAGAGAAAAGAACAGAATAATTTTCAATTATTATTTCAATAACTATTCTGAGGTGTGCCTTGCAAGGAGACTGCAGTTGGTGAAAAAATGACCAAGAGATGGAGCAAGAAGCAGGGATAAGTCACTGACTAAGCTCTCATTTGTAACTTTATGAGCAAAATCTCATTTGCATGACCTAACCGGGCCAGTCTTCAGGGTGAATCACCTTTCTTTATATATATAACAGCGGCCAGGAGGTTTTCCTGGCATTTGAGACAGAGGCAGCAGCCACCATTTTTCATTCCAGAGGAACTGCAGAACAAAGCTGTTCCAGAAGTTTTGCTGATTTGGCTGAGGGAGGGAAGGAGGGAGGGCGAAGAGCAGATGTTAACATTAGTATTGTGAGACTTTTATCTGTACAATCAACCACGTATTGAGGATGAGGCACCAGTGAGTAAGAGAGCAGAGATGCTACCACTCTTCCAGGCCATGAGGGACAAGACTGAAAAAGAGCCTTCTGGTATATCCTCATCCTATGTGGAGTGAGAAATGGAGAATGAAACCTTCATCCCTCTGACAAGACACTGACACATGTCCCCAGAATGAGCCATTGCTGTCACTCCAACGGTGATGCAGACTTTCCAAAATGATGAAAGCCACATGGTGAAAGAAAGATCACTGAATGAACTTGTCTGGAATGCTGAGACTGACCCTGAGGGCTCTTTGTGAACATCACTGGCACATCAGCACCAGGGACCTGCCAGTGACAGCTTTGTACCCTGGAGTGCTGCCCTGATCCAATCATCTCTTGCTTTTGTCCTCTATCTCTCTATCCCCTTCCATTTAGGGGAAAGGTGCTGGTTAGGTAAATGTGCCCCACCACCACCTGGAGAAAACAAGACAGTGAGATTTTTCTTCCATCCACCCTCTGGAGACATGTAGCCGGTATTTTCAATGTTGTAAGGTGCCAGAAGGGTGTCAGATGTAGTCTTTGAGCATGGTGCAGTCACACATGCTGTGACTGAGCTAGACTACAAATGCCATACTGGTTTGACGCTGGGGGCTAGTTCTTAGCCCTGTGGTCAGCTGCATTGAGCTCCTGTGGTCCCTCAGCACAGGGCAATCCCTTGGGCACTGTCACTGACCCTGATACGTTCAAGCCACATCTAAATGGGCCTAAATTTAGGCTGGAGCTAGTGCTACTGAAACACTGGGCCTCCTAAGACCACGCAGGGCCCAGCAGTGTCCTTCTTTCTGGCTGTCCTGAGAGGTGCAGTGTGGGGCTCTGATGCAGATCGGCACTGCTGCCATGACTGAACAGCACCAGGTCTCCACCCCATCACAGGGCAGAAGCCATTTGTCTCTATCACTACCCATGATTCTCCTCATCCACCTGCAGAGCACCAGGTGTCCTGGGAAGGTTCACATCAGCTCAATAACTCCATGCTTTCATTTCAACCATCCTCCCACGTGGCTCTC
The DNA here is from genome assembly GCA_013397725.1 of Rhagologus leucostigma. Lineage (NCBI taxonomy): Eukaryota > Metazoa > Chordata > Aves > Passeriformes > Rhagologus > Rhagologus leucostigma. The sequence goes on along the minus strand of VZTD01004011.1, from coordinate 1,045,803 downwards.
CACCTCTGATTTCTCTTGCAACCAAAGGTGCTAAACAATTCACTAGTGAAGAAGTCATTCAGTTACGTATCTTGGATCTCAAAACAAAACCCCACATTCAGATATCCTTTCTAAGTGGAAAAAGACCCCAGTTCTGCCAAAATCACTATGCCTTACATTTTTACTTTGCACTAGAGGTGCCAGAGGGTAAAGAAGGGTGGTAGTCGTAGAATTATAAAATGGTTTGGGTTGGAAGGGACCTTAAAGATCATCTAGTTCCAACCTCCCACACCATTGGCAGGGACACCTTCCACTAGACCAGGTTGCTCAAAGCACTTTGATACACCCAATGCAGCAAGAGCAAAAGCCCCCCCCACCATCTTTGCTCAGACACTTTTATCTCCTGTCTACTCTGTCTCCAAGTCTCAAAAGGATTTTTTATCTCCCACCAGCATGTGGCTCAGCAATGGACAATGATGGAGCAGCTTTGTGTCCTTGCTTTTGCGGCGTACCTTCAGGACAGGACTACAGACCTCGACCTACTTCACACAGACCTGTGGGACCTTATGCTGCAGCCACAGCTTCCATCCACCATGACCCCAGGGCAGATTTCAAACCATAATCTGGGGGTGAAAAGACATACATTCCAGCAAGCATTCCAGATCTCACAGAGCTGAGTTCACTGGGAAAAAATCTTGGACCAAGCCAGCATTAAAGGGATCACTTCAAAAAGGAAGGAAAATACAGGCTTAGTATCAGGAAATATTTGCTAGCAGGGAGCTTTGTTCAAATGTGCAGCTTTCTCCCAAAGGAAGAGATGGAGCTTCCATCACTGCAGTCAGTTAAAACTAGACCTGATAAAGCTCTGAAGAATAATTCACTTGTACTAGCTGGAAGGATGTATGGGATAGGATAAGAAGTCTTTTTTCCACTTCTAAATTTCAACTTTTCCTCTTTAATCTTCCTTTTCTGTATACTTGGTCTCCTCAGCTGGTTATTGCAGGAATGGATTTCAGTTAAATGAACATAGAAGAGTGGAAGAGGCACAGAGCTGAGTCTGAATTTCTGTGTGGGCCTGAGTCCAGGAAGAAAACAGCTTCCCAAGGCTGGATAATTAAATTCTAATTTAATTATCAGCTTAGTATCAAACACTTAAATACAACAGCTATCTGTGCATATTGCAGCCTTCTATTTTCAGGCACTATCTGCTTTAAAACTGCAGCTCTAATGCTGTTAGCAGATGGATGTGTGTTATTGCAGTATAGGGAACTGGAAATTCTCCATATACCAAGCTATAAATATTTCTTTGACATTTATTATCCTCACTTGAATTCAGGTGCTAAAATACTTGGACCGAAGTCATGTTTGCAGCAGAAAAAGTCAATCTTGGATCTTACCTTGTTGCTGGCTAAATTATTAAGAACAGACAAAGGCAGCAAGGAAAGGGAGTCCCTCACTTAGCAGAGGTCATGCAACCTTTGAATCAAATTAGCTGAAGTTTCGACTCATTTAATGATACCGCTTCCCAAGCACTCCTGCTCAGACAATGTAATAGATCACTTCAGGGGGGCTTTTCTTATTCGCTCTCTCTCTCGCTCTCTCTCTCGCTCTCTCTGTCTTTTTTTGTCTTCCTTAGTGTGTGTGCAGTAGGATTGCCTTTGCGGTCATGAATCTGAATCCCAGTTTTGCCAGCTGCACTGGATTGTAAACTCCAAGTCATATGAATCTCAATTTTGATTGCCCTAAGGGAAGTGTTGGATTATGTAAACCAGGAGATAATAGCCCTTATAAAATCCCTCCAATAAAATAAAATCAAGGTGTATGTGTCATGGTGGATTAACAGACTTGCCTTTTTCCCTTTTTTTTTCCTATTTCAGGCTCCTGGTTGCAGTTGACTAGAAGCACATACTACCACAGGGGGAAGGAGAGCATACTGTCATTTGTGGATCACGCAGAAATGTGTGATAGCATTTAGGATGCTAAGTCAGTTCCCTGTGGTGAAGATTAAACTGGAACGAAAGTGTGACAGTACTCAGCAACTGCTGAGGTAGCAAAGAGTGGCTATTTGAAACAGGATGTGAATGTAGTGCAACCAAACTGAGTGGCCTGGCTTGGCATTTGTCTGGGAAAAAATAATGGCTGTCTGGCCATTCCCAACATGCTGCCCCCCACCACCTGTGGTGCGTCTATGGACGGCTGTGACCTTTCTGCTGAGGTGATTCTTTTTTGTGGTAGAACAGAGAATCACCTCTGACAACCAAACATTTTTCACCAGAAAACTCCAGCTTGGAGAAAATCCTTGATTTTTTTTTTGATAAATCCAGGACCTGGTGGTTAAGCTGTTCTGCAACCCCCAGACAATTAGAGATTGTGGGACCTAGATCACCAGTACTTACCATGAGCCAAATTACCCCTGTGGCCTGTATGATCTGTATTGCCTGTGGTACCCCAATATGACAAGGAGAATCTCCTATGTCCAGCAGGACCATGATGGATTTCATAAGGTGAGTCACAGATGGGCTTTTCAGCTCTTTTAATGGGGACCAGACAGATCAAAGAGCAGCATTAGGGAGGGTATATCAAGCAGCCTAAAGAGCTGGTGTCACGGTCCCCACAAACAAGAAACCTTATCAACAGGTGCCTCTGCAGCCTCAGGTCTAGGCTGCAATGCTGACATCCCAATCTGAGGAAAGTCCAAGTCTGCCAGTCCTGGGCCACAGGCTGCAGAAGACAGCAGTGAGGAGGTGCAGCTCCAAGGCAGCCTGCAAGTGCAGGTCAGTGTTAAGCCGAAAGAAAATGATACATTTTTATTCATTCAAAGGGAAAAAAAGTGGCAGAACATTTTGTCCCACACAATATCTCAGCTTCTCAAATGTTGTGGGTATTTTTTTCCCTCTTTTGGGGATGAAAGATAGATGTCAACATCCACAACAACAGTTCTGTCTGTCCATTCTCTGGTTTACTTTCAAGACACTTCTGCCCAATACTGAGTCATCCAGACAGTAATTTGCTGACAGCCTGGTTCAATCAGTGGTCAGGCTGCATCTGCCCCATCTTATAGACAAGACAAAGAATGGGGCCATTGGCATCACAAATAAAATTTAAAGAACTAAATAACTCTGCCTCCTGTCACTGTCCAGCACTGGAAGCTCAGGTGCTGATGCTGGAGCTACCAAATTTGGCCCTCCGCAGTGACACGCTTGTGCTGCAGAGGTAGGATAGGAACATGTTGGGATAGGAGGAACACAGGGTTAAGTGTCCCTAAAAGACAGATTCAGATGCCAGTGCTTTAAAGTGAGACCATGTTCATAAATCTGGTATAAAGTAAAAAAATTGATTCAGAGAGGAGTTGATAATATTTCTAGCATGAGGATGTTGTTGAATCTAGTTAACAAAGAAAAAGTATGATCAAGACTGAAAAATCAAGTAAGAAATGCCATGCCTCTTTAAAGCCCTGCAAATAATTAACCTTGGCAAGAAAATATCATAGGATATGGTAAATTCTGTATCACTTGAGTCTTAAAAATCAAGAATAAACAACTTTTTTTTTTTTTTTAGTAAGATATGCTTTTTGTTCAACTACAAGTAGCTGAAGTTAAGGCAGGATTTACTTGGTGATATTACTTGGCATGTGTTACGTGGGAAGCCAGGCCAGACCAGATGATCATTAAAGTCCTTTCTGGCTTTACAATCTATGAAATTACTAACCTGAGAACAGAGCCCTTGAGCTTGACCACATTGCTAGTGGGTGAAATGACTTCTCAAGGTGTGGACAGACCCCCTAAAAGCAGTGAGCACCCTGTTCTACAGGGTTCAGGGCAAGTGGGGGTATTCACCCATTAGGAATGCGTGTTGCATTTGCTAGTCCAAGAACCTTTACTGGTCTTCAGGGGTGAGGCACTTCTGTAGGTTAAAAACTCGTGTTAGCACACTTACATGTTATTTATGGCTGCTGACGTGTCGGAATTATTTCTGAACTGTGCTTTCCCGCCTCTAGGAATAGTTTGACAATTTCTATTGCCAGATTCCTGCTGGCCATCTAAGCTTCATAAATAAAGGCTGAAAGCTGTCTTGTGGGACATATTGCTCGGGGAAATGGGACATCCTTGGAAAGAGAAAGAATCTTAACTTTTGGATCACTGCCCAAGGTAGACTTTTCCTGCTAAAACTTCACCATGAAACTTCAGAGAAATATCCATCATTAGCTGCTCATTCTTCTTTTTAGAGTCCTCAGTTCCTGGTCTGAACTCATGCCAATCTTCCCGAGAGACCATTCCTCCTGTAAGAATCTCTGATTCTCTCAATTTGAGTCTGTCCAGTATGCGCTCCCATCCTCCTTGGTCCTGACTGGTCATCTCCAATCCCACCCTGGGCTGCATCCAAAGGAGCTAGCAGGGCAAGGGAGGTGATTCTGCCTCTCTGCTCTGCTCTGTGAGAGCCAGCCTGGAGTCCTGCATCCCGCTCTGGGGCCCCCAGCACAGAAAGGACATGGACCTGTTGGAGTGAGCCCAGAGGAGGCCATTGACATGATCACAGGGATGGAGCCCCTCTCCTACGACGAAAGGCTGAGAGAACTGGGTTTGTTCAGCCTGGGAAAGAAAAGGCTTTGAGTTGACTTAATTATGGCCTTCCAGTAACTGAAGGGAACATACAAGAAAGATAGAGAGAGAGTTTTTACAAGAACATTTAGTGACAGGACCAGAGGGAATGGATTCAAGCTAGAAGAGATTGAGTTTAGACTAGATATTAGAAAAAAATCCTTTACTGTGTGGGTGGTGGGACAGGTTGCCCAGAGAAGTTGTGGATGCCCAATCCCTGGAGGTGTTCAGGACCAGGATGGATGGAGCTCTGAGAAGCCTGGTCTAGTGGAATGTGTCCCTGCCCACGGCAGGGCAGTTGGAACTAGATGATCTTTACAGTCCCTTCCAACCGAAAATGATTCTATGATCTATGATTCTATGATTTTACAACGTACTTGCTCCCAACCCCATCCTCACATCAGTGCAGAACGGAGTGGGCAGGAGGGAGAGCACCTCTTCTACAGGACCATCACAAAAAACAGAAGAGCTTGTTCCAAACATGGGTCTTTGTGGTCAGAAAGTTGCCTTTAACTTACAAGTAGTTGGAGCTCAGTTCTCAACAGTGACCACACTTGAAAGTACTTCAATCTTGGTCCAGTGTTGGTGCTAGAACTTTAACAGTATCTGCTGCTATCCTGGGAGAGAAGTGTTTTATTTCTCTTGACATCCATCCAAATTAAAAAAGGCTAGAAGGTTAAATAATCCTAAAGCAGAAAGAGTTTAGGTCTGGGGTTAAATGAGTAGCTGGAGATTGACGCACAATGATTTTACTGATCTAACACGTTTCTTTTGAACTCTCTCAATGTCTTCATTATTCCCACAGTTGTCTCCAGCACTGTGCGGCCACCTTCTAACTACATCTACTGTCTGAACAGGAACTCCTGGCAGTTCACAGAAGGGTCAGCTGAAGGAAGGAAGTGGGCAGTGATTTGGTCAACAAAGTCTCCAGTTTATTGACAGCTACAGGTGACCAAAAGGATAGCAGACAGTGAAGCAAAGTCTTTATCATGCAAGTAACCAAGACATTTTCACTTGATTTACATATAGATTGCACTGTCAAGATAGGATTCTATGGCATGTACAAGGACTGGTAAGAAAGCAAAGGCAACAAGGTACAGAGAAATAGAATGAAGGAGAGAAAGAATTGTGTGCTCTTCTATTTCTGACCTCTGTAAATATGAGATTTTAAGAAATATGACACTTTTTCCTTTGAGCTAACCGTATCAAAAACATAGAAACTCTCACTGAGAGCATCCTTTCGAAACCTGTGAAATCTGCTTTCTGGCAATAATGCTGCCCAACTGTATCAGGGCTGTTTCTTTCTGAACATATTCAGCAGACTCTCTAAAGTGCGGGGCTTTAAAAATCCCTCCTACAGGGAGATCTGCAGCTACACGGCCTCTCTTTGGCTACAGGGAACTACTGGGGGAAAGTATCTGAGAAACCATGTGCACAATCCAAACGATTCAGCACTGACCTTCTAGTGTAGTGTTTATTAGCTCTTAACTATTAGCATTTGCTCAGTGTGCTTCATTGGGTGAGACTGACATAATCCAAGAGAGTGGTGTGGCATCTGGATGATGTTATCACACATACTCTTGCATGCGCAATCACATTCATCCACAGCTGCGTGTCCGCACACACATAGAGATATACAAGCACAGCTCAAAACAGGCAGCTCTCGGAGGCTCTTCTTCTTCTAGCATTGCAGGTGACAGACTGGACAGGAAGAGTGGAATCAAAGCCTTTCTTTCCTCTCTGGTTGGAAAGGGCAACTTACTTGCAGCACCATCAACGGGTCTTGAAAATCCACAGAAAGATACAGGAGTACACAAGAAATACAGAGGGAAACGATTTAGCGGAGCTGGAGGGTAGCAACAATACTGTGTGTTTCTGGTCAGGCTTCACAGGCAGCAACCTGTGACTTTCCACACTGAGATGGAAGAAGGTCTTTTATGCTCATCTTTATTTGATGGTGAACAGACTAGTGATTACTTCTGGGCACGACCACATGTCTCCAGATACAGCCCTTTGCCCCGTAGGATAAGGGACAAGCATAAACTGAGATGATAATCTACTACACTGCCTTTCTTTCCCCTTCACTTGCCTTGGGAAACTAATGTTACATGGGAATATTGCAGCCAGAGCCAGAAAGAACACCTACGTTAAATGTGGCTCTGATCTTCCTATGACACCTTTGTTTTCTCTCTTTTAAAGAACTGTGCTGAACCTGGGTCACTGTCGGAGTTGTTGGAACAGATTTCTGCCCCCCTGAGGGTGCTGTTCAGGTTCATTTGTCCAAGGAAACTGACTAGGCAGAAAAATACGGTTTCATCCCTGGTGTGAATTTATGACAGGATTTTCACCAAGAATTTGGTGCTTCAAAACTTAGAATCAGCAGTGGTGGGAACTCAGATGGAGGGGTAGATACAGGCCCAGGGGATTGGGACAGGCTGAGAGAGGATACTGGAGATAGAAGTGGAGGCTGCGACTGAATGAAGCAGCTGGTGACTGGAAACAGACGAGGAAGTGGAGATGAGGAGTTGAAAGTAGGGGAGGATGGGAACAGGACAATGCCAGGCTGGAGTGTCATGGAAAACCTGGAAGGGGAAAAGAAAATAAGTGCTTGCAATCATTTGATCCAGTGCTTCCATACGAGGAAAACGGTCTTCTCTGTAGAGGCACAGGCACTGCTGCATGCAGAGTCCTGGGCCCTGCCACCCTCCCTGCGTGGGGAGGCTGCTTCTGCGTGGGGCTGGATGGACACCTCTGCACCACTGTCCTCGAGGGGGGAGTAGGTGACCGTGGCACCTCAGGGCAAGGCAGGAGGACCCCGAGCACTGGGGAAGGGGCACACTGCCAACTTTCTCAGGTGAGGTCCAGCCAGGATTCCTGGGTCATCTGCTGTTAGCAAATTGGTGCAGACCTCCTGGGCCTGTTTGCCTCCTTGTCCCCCAGCTCATATATAAAAATGACCACTTTGTTGGTCATTTTTGTGCTGCTCCCTCAAGAGGCAGGAGGCAGGGAGGGCTATGGAGACAAGTGCCTTGCTGAGAAAAAACCACCACCACTGACTCCAGTGTGTGTTGATATTATTTAAGCATTTTCAGTGATACGAAAATCCTGAGAAATTGAAATGCTTCATTCAAACCCGTTGAAAAGGAGGAATTTTGATTTTTCCACGTGGATTTACATCTTATTTTGCTTTGAATCAGAATTATTAATATGTCACATGAAAAACAAAAACCAGAATGAAACCACTTTGCTTGATCCCTGTGATCTTTTACATTTCTGGGAACCATGAGCAAAGGAACCAGTCTGTGGGAGCCAGTGAAAGGGATAGACCCCGAGAGAGCTTCCCAGGTTTAAATGACTAAAAATGCCTCCCCCAGAATGCCCTGTTCTGTTATGGAAATGTATCCCAGTTCTGCTTCCCCAGTTGGCCTCCGGGCCCCCTTGTACCTCATCTGCTCCTTCATTGGAAAGTTCTCCCTTCCCCACTCTCCCATTGGACCTTGTTCCCTGCCACTCCCTCAGATTTCCCCATTGGCTCCTGTACCTTAATCCCGCCTATGTACTGCCCCTGTCCCTGATGCTTTCCCTGCCCCCCCCTATATAAACCAGAACTTTCCATCACCCAAGGTCTTTGGTCTCTGGTCACCTTCACTTGTGGGGGTGAAATAAACCTGTGCCGTGGAATTCCACACAAAGACCCTTCCTGCCTCTTTGCCGTTGGTCTGTCGAAGAAGCTCTCTGGAGTGTGTGTGTGTCTGTGTGAATGCAGTGGCTGCCGAGCGATTTTCTGTTAAAAGTCAGTTCAGGAGGTCATAGTACCCCACCAGAATACCCCCTAGATCCGACACCAGTCATCCTGATAGTCCATACGAGAGTAGTTATTGCCTCCTATAAAGAAATTACAGAGTTGTTTTTTTTAAAGCTTGCTCTTTAAAAAACTGAGTAAATTTCCTCAAAAACTACATTAAAAGATTATTAGGCTTGTAAAATCAAACACTTAAAATTCAGGAGAGACCAAAATTAAAATACCCATGAAATTTTAAGTTCAGTCCTCCTGCACACGTACACTACAAAAATTAATTATGAACACAACCATTTATCTCCAGTATTTCCATCTCATGCAGTATGCAAATGTATGGTGCCTTGGCCATGAAAGGGGGTTGAACTACGAAAATTGCTGTTTCCTACCAGACTTTGCACAACTGCTGAAGAAAACAGAACCTTCAAAGTAAGTATGACTCTCAGTGAAAAAAGAGAGAGGATGAGAGAGGGAGAGAGAATCATGCTATGGCTTGGACAAATGAAAGCCATCCTGGGTGAGCTGGAGCCCAGCCTTGCTTTTGCATCAGAGCTCTGGAGCAGTGCCTATCATATCACTCCACCTGGGGTTTTTGGGTGGTGGTCAGTAGGTGTGCATTGCTCCTCCTCTGTGTGCCAAGGATGAGAGGCCAAGCCCTCTATGCAGAGCTGGGTGCTAAGTCAGTGAGGGCTCTCCTCTGATGATGAGGGTGTGCCATGAAAGCAGTCACTTATTTATTTAGTTATTGATTTAACATCAGGTTTCCAAACTTGTCCCTTGCATGTTCAGAAACTGTGTTGCAGAAAAGCCTCTTTGTGGACTGATAGCTTTGCCTTTGGACCCAGGGCTGAGGAGTGATTGGTAACACAGGGGCAGGGACCGCACTCTGAACAACGAGGAAGATTAAAACAAAACGCTGAAAAACTTGTCAGTAACTGAACACCGTGCTCTGAGTGGGGGGCATCTGTGGAAAGAAGATGATGTGATCTCCCAGTAAAAGACTACAGCACCTTAATTGAGGAATTTCTTAACTTTTGGTGCCAAACTCTGCAATTTTAATATTTTTATAATCAATTTAACTTATGGTGGTAAATCAGTGTATCTCATTTCTAAAGCATGTTAAGAATGTCCCCATGTTCAGCTGAATCAGTGATAAATCATCTGCCTTTACGTATGGAGAGACCCTTGGATTAAATTCTTTATGGCCATCAGTTTTGCTGAGCTGCAAAATAGTAACACAAGGGTTTGTAATAGTTTTTGATTCCTTATTGTTTTAAACTAGTTTATTCTAAGATGGTACAAACTTCTCACAAGCATGTCTCTGGGGAGACTTTGTGGGGGATTTCCAAAGGCACGGATAGCAGTTCAAGCATTTAACTCTGTGTGAACCAGCAACACACAAGGTTCATAAACAGGCTGACTTCTCACTTCCTCTGCTCACAGCAGACCCATCTGTAATTGCTCAGCTGCTCTCAGACTGTGTTAGATCTACTTGTTTCATCACATTATCTTCAGGAGGAAAGAATTTGGGGAGCCATTTATTAACACAAAATTGCCTTTACAGTAGAAAAGTTTCACCTTAGACACATTTCTCAAACATGAAGGAATCCCTGCCATCATGAACCTATTTCAGCTGTCTCTTCTGTAATTGCTGCTCTGTATATATTTCTTTTCCTCTCTTTAGTTTCCCTAATGCTCTCTTTGTTTTTAATTGGTGACACCAGCCCAGCCATCTGGAAAGAGAAACAGGAGGGAGAGTTTACAGAGGAACAAACTTTGGATGCTTCTTCCCATGCAGTTCTCACTGCAGTACCCGAGAGCCTTCCATCAATACCCTCAACTTGCAGATGGGCATGTGAGACACAGAGGAGGCCAGCACAGACTGGAGTAGTGGCACATCATCTGGCTAACAGATGCCCACTCCCAGCTACAGAGCAGGCAGCAGTGGGTGCCTCAGTCCATGTCTTTGGAAATCAATTTCCTATTAGTTTCGGAATGATTTACTTCCCAGTGTGGGCATATGCACAGTGCATGCCCAAACATGCGCGGGTGCATGCACACACACACACACACACTCGCTTTCCTTTGTCAGAGTTTAATGATACCTAAAGAGTTTCCTTACTATATGTTGTTATTCCCTAGTGCTGGCATTACCAGATCTTGCCTCTGACACAGTGTTTTCCGTATCATGGCTTCAATCCCCACGTTCCTTATTGACCAGGACACTGCAGCTCCTGTGTTTTCGCACCTCCCCTCAGATGGATATTCCTTGCCTACTAAGAACGCCCATGTAGCCTCTTCCACTCTTCTCTTGTCACTGCTTGAGGCTGGAACTGCCCAGCCAGTGCACTGCAGGTACCCTGACACCTGCCAGTCCCACTGAGGTGCTGGCAGCTGGTGGCACTCTGGGGTTTTTGGAGGAAGGGTGCTCCAGACTCATTTCCATTTACCCCTGAGCATTCGTGGAAGTGAACCTGCATTCCACCATGAACCCCGGGCTGAGCATGGGCAGTGCACAGGGCAGAGCACTCCAGCTGAGAAAAATAAGCTGTATTCACAGTTCTCAATGCAAAAGTTTCCAAATCCAGGTATGACCAAGGGACTGGCATAAGAATGGCAGGACATCTAGTCGGATGAGCTCAAGGGTTTGGTCTGGCAGTATATAGTCCCACGTGTCATTTTTTCAGGTACTTTTATGGTGCAGTGGGTTACAAGGAGGGAGGCTATATCCGTGAACATATTCACAGACAATACTCTCCAAGGAGAAAAAACAGAATTTGTAATTGCTAAATTATGTGCTCTTCAAAGGCAGCAGTATTCTCTGCAGCTAGGAAAAAGACTCAGCTGTGCTGTGGACAGTGTATTTGGTATCCAGACATAAGGATGAAATTTGCTAATGACAGGAAAATGGCTCTCCTGAGTCCACAGTCCCGTTTTCATATTACACCACAGGGGATGATTTCGTTTCAATGCATGACAGGTTCCACAAAGGGAATGATACTATTAATTTCTGAACCAAAATTAATATAATCGTTTAAATAAAATGCACAGTTTCCTGTCTGCACAGTGCATAAAGCTGAAAATTTAAAAGGTCTCACTCATTTTTCTATTTTACATTTAAAAGACCCTGCAACCTACATGCTTTCTTCTTCCATCTTCTCTCTTTATACCCATCTCTGCACGCAGAGTCACACAGAGTCAACAGATCAGTTTAGAAACTTAGAGCTGAGTTTTTTATAGCTAAATGTAAAGAGCCCTTGCATAGAGTTAGTGTAATCAGTGACAAATCCAGGCAAATTAAACAAATAGAAGTTACTTTTCAACTGCTCCCTGAGTTGGTCATACTGATGTAAATTTTGAGTGTCGAGGTGGTCCATGTACCAGCATTTCACTTGCTCTTCCAGGCCAGAAAAGCAGAGCAGCCTTTCAGTCTTAAGCAGATTTGCTTGCAGATAAAGAGAGAGAGATCTTCCAGAGTCCTTATTGCTATTACAGAGTAAATTAAAAAATCAAAATCAAGCAATCACTTCAGAAAATGTCAGATGTCTTAATGTCTCCAAAGCTGCCTCTTGAGATGCATGTTCAAAACTTTTACTTCTCACACTGATTGCAAACATTCATCAATTATTTTTCTCTCTCACTTAATCTGTTTCTTTAGAAAAGTCTATGCAAATTGCGTGGACCCTGGCTGTACAATTTACTTTAAATAGCTGAGGTTTTTTTTAAATCTTTAATGACGTATTCTGGAACAAAGAAAGCATGGACTCATTTACTAGTGACATCCTTCAAGTTGCACAACCTATGCACCTTTCAGCTGGGCATCTAAGTTTGATAGCTGAAGGCAAAGAAGTTTTTATTTTCTGATAAAAGGACGCTGGCACCTTGCAGTTCCTCATGCTCTGGGGAATAACACACGGAGGAACTAATTCCCATTTGTGTGGTATTGTATGGCTCAAGTACCACACCTGGGGCCTTAACATGTTACGCTTGGATGTTTCCCTCTCAAACCGTCCTCCTGAGTCAGATGAAAACATTTAGACAATTTAAAGGTTCCTGGGAAGCCCTGTTTCAAAACAATCAGATAATGCAGAAAACTGAAATTGCGGTCCTCTGCAAACTGGCCAAATTGAAATCTGTTAACCTTTTGAAAGGTACATGGAGAATTATGAAGACCTAACAGCATCAGCCTGCACTGAAAAGCTCTCCTTCAAGTGTAGACTTAGGGAGATCTCAGGGAGCTATTTCCACTGTTCAGAAGCCACAGCCTAAAACAAATTAGGAAAGCAGAACATCCAGGCAAGTGATTTCAGTCTCTGAGGTTACTGATATTCGCCTTTTGAAGTGTTTTCTTTCAATTTGCTGCAATTAGTGCACAAATAGAGACGCTGCTTTACTTTGTGAGTGATATTGTGAGTGCACAGTACCCTTCTGGTTGGTGTGGAGTACTTCTGTGAAGGACTTAGAGTCTGACTTTCAAGTGTATTTTTTGGTAGGATTAACAACAAATATGAAAAAAACTTCTAACTTCTTTCCATGGAGGTTTTTGTTTTGGTTTGGTTTTTTTTCCTAATAATGGAGTTCTGATTTACAGTGGGATGAGCAGAGAATCTGTACCCTGTGCCTAATTAAAGCCAAAATGAAGGATCTTGCACAAAGCTTGCTCTACTTTCCTCTGGCAGATATGCCAGTCTGAATGCCTTAGGTGCAACCCTCAATGTTACTAGCAGCAAATACAGTTAGAATAGCAGAGGGGAGAATTTTCCTTCTTGCATCAGGAAATAGTCATGGATCACTGCTGATAATGTATAATAAGCCATTTTGGTGTCACTGACATGTTTCTGCTTATCACCTTCTCAAATATCTATCATAAAGTGTACCAATCCAGACACACAACCCTTTTAACTCGCCCTACACAATGAGAACATGACCATCACCACGTGCTGCTTTACCAGCCTTCAGGGAGAAGAAGTATTTATCTCAGCAAATCTTCATTATCTCTGTCCATACCCATGTGAGAAATGGGACAAAGATTAAAACACTCAACAGTGGACTCATGCACGAAGTAAATCTCAGTGAAACTGTAACCTCCTTTGGTCCTTTTTTTTCTTATCTTTCTTTTCCCCCCAGTGCATCTTCCATGCAATTTCCACTGTCAGGTATTTAAATCTGAAATGCAAGCCACAGGTGCAGAGGCTCACTACCCATTTTTGTCAGCTCTACCTGCAGAAATCACCACCAAAATCCACTGTAAGTGAAAAAAGCCTGATTAGTTTTTTCCTCACCTAGACTGACTGTGTTGGTCAGCAGTTACTGAGACTAGCCAGGCTGTTTTAAGGTAAACTACTCTAGATTAGGAGCTGTTTTAAGAATCTAGCTTGGCTTATTTTCTGTTATATTAACACTTCAGCATACTCCATATGCTTACAAGATGGGTGTGAGAGAAGAAGAGAAACACAGCTGGCCCAGAGTGGGAAGAATGTAAGTTTAAACAACCTCACCCCTTCCCAAATGTCTTTCTGGCGGCACTTTGTGACTTTCTGGATATTTCCAGTTCTCGCTTTCCTTTACAAAAGCTCATCATACCCAATTTAATTTTTACAATAAAAAAATGAACTGAGAATTGTTGCCAGCCCCCTTTACTGCTGCTGAAAGTGCACTGGTATTCAAGATTAAAAAGAAGACAAAGAAAGAGCCTGTAAGAAGCCCTAAGAAGGAAACATTATCCATTAGATTTAAATTTGAAGATGCTAAAAATTGCAAAGGAAAGACGTTCTCCTCTATCTCCTGTTTTAATAGCTCTTTTTGGTGCTTTTTCTTGCAGCTATTTATTTGAAGACAAATGTTTTATTACTTAAAACCGTGAACTTTTTCTTTTGTAAAGCATATGAAGAGCCAAATTTAGGGATATATTCCAGAAGTCATTGCAATAGTTTGCACAATTTCTCACCATGTGACCTTAAATTACATGCCCCAGAAAGCATATCCTTTCGTGGCTCATTACTAATTTCTTCCTTGGCCTGAGACACGCCAGCTTGAAGTTTCTTATGATGCTTTAATCCACCCAGCCCATGAAGGTGGAGGCACAATGGGTGCCACTCTCAGGCAGGTTCAGCTTTGGTTACCTTGGAGCCAGATTGCAGCCAACATTTGTTGCCACGCAACTTAGGTTGTTCCCAGTGGTGTCCCAGGAACCAGATGAGAAGGGAATGTGGTGTCCTTCCAGGCCCCATCTATTGAAATAAATCCTAAGCCTGCACCTAAACAAGAGCAGCTCACAGCAGATTTTATAGAGATTTAGAGTATGACGTGTGCTCTCTGGGATCCCATCAGCTCAGCTTTCACTGGATATGCCCAGGGGCTCTTGACCTTGGCTCCTTTTTGACTAGGGGTAGAAACATAAGATGCAGTACCTCCCAAAAGCCACCAATTAATGGCTCAGTAAACTGTGCAGTTCTGCAACTCTCCATCTTCTTTTCACATGAGTAACGATATCACTGACAATCATGACGTTTGAATAACCATATTTAATGTAAGGTATTGTTTTGCTGGACTGAAGGAGGTAATTTACCTTTCTAAGCTGGCTGCTGACCCCTCTGGGTATTTCCCACTTAGACATGATCAAGTCCTACTCCTGTGTTTTCTTGACAATTGTGCAAATGGAGGAGTCTTGCTTTCCTTTCACAAGCTGAGGTGCTGTGGAGCAGAACAAGACAGACACAGTGCACTGAAACCTGTTTCTTGCAAAACATGAAAGCACCCTTCCCTCACCTTGCTTCTGTGTCTGCTGGCTGACTCTTTCCATGCTGTATGCAGCAAAAGTGGTGTGGATTTCAATCATAGGTTGCAGCCTGTCCTCCCATGTCTTGGTAAATAGTCAGACTTCTTGTCTCCAGTTCTGCCTCGCCTCTTCTACACGTGCAGGTTAGAAGGTGTTAATTCAGGATTCCTTCAAGCTTTGTTCAACCAAGGAGAGTGTAAAACAAGTGTGAAACATTTTTTATATATCCAGAATGAAGCAAACCTTCATCAGAGATGAATTTCACCAGGCTTACTTGCAGTTTAAAACAAAGACCACCTCTTTATCTGGGCTTGGGTCCAGCCCAGAGGCATCCCCTTTTTGAAGGTGCAGTGAATACAAAGAGTCTGGCATGCACCTGAAACCTGGTACTTTCTTTCAAGATTGGGTTTCAGGAAATAACTCTGGAGACCACTTCTTGCCCTCAGTAATTCCCTATGCTTGTTACAGGGTTTCATGTTTGGGTGAAGGCTACGAAGGATTATGGACAACTTGAAACACTGAAGTCAGAAGTGCCTCAGGCACCAATTTTCTCCTCCAACTAATCCATCATTCCTGCTGTGATTCCAGAAAAGTGATATAGTAACCTGTCTCCTTAGAAGAAAGGATGGCCCACTGCTGTCTTTTATATTCTGTTGAATTATAACACTTTCCTTTTTCATCTGGCCTTTCATCACGGACTTAAGTGTTTTTCTTTCTGTGTATACAACTGTGCCGGTTTCTCATTCATTATCTACACAGGGATGGCCACACTGATCCCATATGCAGTCCTTCCTCTCTGCTCCCATACAGCTTTCTGGGGAGTGAAGTTTTTCTAATTTGGAACAGATTCTCAATTCCTTACCAGAACCTTATCAACAAATGCATCTGATCTCACCTCAGACAGGAATTTCATGGAAAAAATGCTGCCTTCCCCCTCATTTCCAGCCACCCACAGCAGCAGACATCACACTATCTTCCAGCAGTGTACTCAAGTGTCAGAGACAGCTCAGTGAAGCATGAGAGATCAGTTCTTCTGATCCTGCACTTTGCATGCAGTCAAAAAAACCTCATCAAAATCTAGGTATGGGTGCAATTTCAGTACCTTTAAAGTGTAGTTAATACTGTGCAGGGGTAAGTTTGTACCCTGATTAAGAGGTACCGAATATCTCACATTCTGAGATCATGTTCAAATGTTTTATCAGAGGTGAATGATAAGATATTATGGATAATTCATTAAAGATTTGATTTAAATGTGTCCTGTTCCTTGATCAAGCAATTATTGAATCTTTGCTCATGCATGATCTTCTTGTGTGCTCTCAAGAGGAAAGCAAACACATGGGGAGTGAAGCATTTTTTCATTCAGAATGTAAAAAAACAGATTTACTTGTGAGGCAACAGGATTACAGTGTACTTGCAGGTATGTCAGATGGATTTTCTGAGTCCTGGAAGTTGTTGGCAAGGTGCCCTGCAATCAGCTGGCTCCCTGTCTCTCATTAAATCTACAGTTTTGCTGTTGATGCTTTGAAGCTCCTTTAAATTCAGAGGAGTTCCTGTCCCAGCTCCTGTCTGAAACTGCTTAGTGAGGATTCCTCAGCAGGAGGCAGTCTGTGACTCTGAAGTCACAGAATCACAATGAAAACAGAGTCACAATCATGAAAAACCATACAGCAGGAAGCATCACCAAGAGCTTCTCTCAGTTTGTGCCCCTCTGCACTCCATTTGCCTCTCAGACGATGCTGCCCTCAGCTTGTCATGTAAAGCACCCATAGAAATGTGTCAGGAGGATAAAAATATGGAGGTATGGGAATACAGGTGTATATGTGACACTTCACTAGTTGTTCAGAGATGTGCATCTATTCCCCAATTTATTCAATCAATCCTTCTAATAAATAGGCCTAATGAGGTCACCATTCTCAAGTTTTGTTTATTTGAGGAACAGGCATCAGTGAAAGACTGTGGTATTAGTTTGGAAGTATCTCTCTTTTGTTCTCCGTTTCATCTCTTAACAGTAGAAACTTCGCGTGGATTGTGCTTCACTTAACTCGTATAACACAGTTACCTCCCCATGTGCTGGTTACCATCAACTCTGCTGCTGTTCATGACCTATTTTGGATGAGATAATTTTTTTCTTCCTTGGACAGTTGAATAAACTTGTATTCTTCACTTCTCATCTTGGGGGATTACAGATTCCATGCCTTCAGCCTGGAGCTCAAGTCTTGATTTTCATTGCCCAGAGCAAAAATAAGGTTTGGGAACTTCCTGATAAGTTGGAGGCTACTGTGGTGGCCGGTGGAATATCTTCAGCCCTGGAACTTTCTGAAAGCAATTATTTACACAACACATGCGGAGAGCGTGGTGATTAACTATAGTGAAGAATTTTGCAGGAACAGGAACAGGAACAGGCCATGGTCTTTTGAGTCAGCATTTTCACATACTGGATAAACCCTTTTCTAATACTGGCACTCAGTTCTTTTCATTGAGCACAATGACATTTTCTTCTCCTGGGTAGTGCCTCCCTTTGCAACTGTTGATACATAACACTGCAATAACCTCTTCTGTTCCCTTCTCACTATCTCGTTCCCAGATGCTTACACCATGCATTGAATCTCTGTTTTTAGAGACCGTTTCATGTGCTACCATTTATTTGCATTCCTTAAGTTCTGTTGTGGAATAGGTTTGTGTGTTTTGCACTGTTTGCAGTACTTTTCTTACTCCTCTCTTCAGTAAAAATTTTTGGAAGTTTTGCTTGTTCAACAGCTTTGCTGGTAACTCTGGGATTTTATAAATCGAACTCCCATACTCTCAGTACAGACTCACATATCATGTCTAGAGCTGTGTGTCTGTGGCATATTCTTTAATGCTTTCCTGCACCTGTTAGATTCTCATGAGAAAAATGAATTTTTCATAAGATGCATTCTTCTGGTGGATACAATAGGTTTCAGTTTGTGCAATGATCCTATCAATTTCTGTGCAGCTGTGAGCAAGATCTGGATGTAACTGAAGATATACAGGACATTTGCAACAACGACAGTAAAAATAAGAATTATTTTTCAATTAAGAATGTTTGCAAGCAACAATTTCTTGGCACTGTTCAGCACCTCTGTTGTTCTTCCAAATATACAAAGAAAAAAAATCCTATTGAAAATGGTACAAGGATCCCACAAAACTCAAAGCTCAATTCAGGATTCAATTTCATGCTGTCTGGCCTCATTAGCTGTGCTCCGTATGTTGTCCTCATCAGATACTGGGCAGGTACATTTCATGGCAAAACAAAAATCCCTTGTATCTGCACTTTAAATGATTTTCATTTTTAGATGGCTTTAAGGAACTAAAACGAGACCCTGCTGGTTAAAATGTGTAATCCAGATCTCTGGCCGAGACCACTGGCATTTCTGTGCTCTGGCGGGTAAAGGTGCAGCCACCAGGCTGATGGAAGCTGCAGAGATTCTCCTCCAAGACTCCTGACTGCCTGAGAGGATGCAAAGCGAGAGGAGCAGGGGGCAGAGTGTTTATTTATTGCATCCCAGTATACTTTCTGCATCACTGCTTGCTCCCAAAGCAATGAGTTTAGATCCATGGGGTAGGTTTGGAGTTGGAGCCCCCCAGGATGGAGATTTCTGTTCATCCACAGGGCAGGAATATCTGCCAAGGTTTCTCCCAATGCTCTGCAAACAAGACTTGCTTCTGGCTGACAGACACCCTCTTCCCCGTCTCCCATGAGGCTGTCTCACAGAAAGCCCATCCATTCAGCCAATGCAGCAGCAGCATGGGAGCACTTTGCCATCTGTTTTGTTTTGCCAGCTGAGCTGCTCAGACTGTTCCGAGGAACAGGTGCCTTTTGCCAGCCCTATCTGCTGCTTCCATCCTCAGCTCGCCTTGGCAGGACGATGAGCAGAGAGGTACAGACCTGCTGAGACCTCTTTTTCTCCCCTTGAGGACCAGAAGTGTGTGCACTCCTGACGCCCTCCAGGTGCGGACCACATGGGCCCAGCCCACGAGTTTCAGCTTTGGTGGCCCCACTCTCATCTTCCTGAAGAAATACAGCTGTTCTCAAAAGAGAGGGGACTCCTCCTGTGGAACTGGTCCCATATTAATCAGTCACTAGATGGAGATTTTCAAAATAGTTATACAGGCAAGCTAACCACATCATTTTGCCCCATTCAGGGATGTGAATCCTCTTGGCTCCTTTCTGTCACCTTCCATTTACTGTCCCATCTCCTTGGTCCCTTAAATTTATGCAAAGACTATTTAAAATCATGTCAGAGGGCCATGAAACGAATTTCCTCATGCAGCAGATTTCAGGATTTTTAGCAATGACATCAGAGGCCATCTGGAAAGGCCAGCAGCAGCCACATATCATCCCAGAACACACACATACCCAACACCTCCTTCCTATGTGGAAAAATGCAATCAAGTCCTTCTGGCTCAATGGAGTTGTAAATGTCCTTTAAATCTGTCACTTTAATGTCCTCCTTGGAAGATGCAGAATGAGGAGGTAGGTTTTTTTTCCTTATGGCTCTTTATATTATAAAGCAGAGGAATTCAAAGTACTCCATGGATTTGTTACAGGAGTTCTTTGAAAATATTGTGTTCTGGCAGGAGCAGCAATAAAATTTTGAACTGTGTTTCCTACTGACATTCAGGAGAGTCAGAAGTCAACCTGGCTGCAAGCAGCTGAGACAAGATAAATCTTTCATGGCAGTAGACTACCAAAGTCAGGCATGCTCTGTAGGGAAGGCTTTACTCTCTCCAAGCACGTGTAGAAAAGGTGTAAAAATCAGATTTTCCATCCCAGGGCAAAACTTCACACTGGGAGGACAGGACTACAGTGTCTGCTGCCTGTGGAATATTGTCAAATCTGTGAAAAAAATCACTGCACAATTGTAGAGCAGTTAGCCATCCCCACAATCACATAATACCTCTCCAAAATTGTGTCAGCAAAACCAGGGGTAGTCAAACATAGTATTGCTGTACCCCAGGGCACCAGTATTTTAAGCACCTTTCCTGACCATTGGAACGCCAATGGCTTATTATGCTGAGTTAAACAGAAAACTGCACGCAATGAGGAGAACAGCACAACAGGACAAACAGCAAACGTAACACATGCAGCAACCACGAAGCACAGCATGGAAAACATCAAATAAGAAAAGGTGCTGTAATGGGAAAACCAGGTATTTTGATGTTGACAACTTCAGACAAGTGTTCTTTTCAGTTCAATTATTGCTTCCATACATAAGGAAGTTACACTACATTCATTTTTGTATTTTTTGTATTTTTTGCGCTTTAATACTTTTCCCCCCACTTGATATTTATTTTTCAATCCAGCTTTTTCTTTCTTTTTTCCTTTAATTTCTTTTCCTTCTACAGTTCATTTTAGCATAGAGGCATGCTTGACTGGCATACCTGGCAGGCATGAAACATTCCAGGTCTGTATTTATGAAAGCAGTAGATGAACTGGTTTCCCTGCTCAATAGTTTCACGGGGTTTTTTTTAATTCTTGAGAATGCACTTAAAGACATAACCAGCTTTTGCATTTTGATTTTTGTAGATTTGTCTTTTGTACACTTTTTTGCCTAGTAACTTCTCACTCCTTCTTTTCTTGGTTTGATCTGCAGTCAGCTCCATCGTGTTCTCTTCCAAGTCTGCAGTAACCATCATATGATTTTTCCTGTTCTTGTTTCTTGCTCGGATTTTGTTTTCTTATTCATGCTGAATTTGAGTTTCATCCTTGTACTCACAAGCCCGGCAAAAGGCTTGGACCTAAAGGACCCTGAACGCAATGTCCCACTCGAAAAACATGCCACAGCAAGTGCTCAGAAGATCTGATCCCAAACATACATGTTTTCTGTACATGAGTAACTCTTTGGTTTGCTTTTGATTACTGCACTCATTTTTCTTAAAATAGTTTTGCATCTCAGCCACTGCAACCTCTCTTCTGCATCCATTAGAATTCTGTTACTGTGGTTTTTTCCTCAATTATTGCAATTTTCTCTCTTTTTTTTCGTTCTTTTTTTGTGGTCAGTTGCTGTTTCACTTTTGTGTGGGCAGGAAAACAGCTTTTGTGCTGACAATGTCGATTAATCAGTATGGCCACATGCTGGGATATTTTTAGAGGAAAAAAACCTCAAGTTTTGAAACAGTTTCTACACAGAAAATGAACAAATGAAAGCATTGCAACTCTGATTAATACTTAGGTGACCATTCTTAAAGGCAAATAGTTATTTAGTGTAAAGGACAGATGAAATTAAAATAATTTGGAAATTTTCCTCAGCACTTGTAAAACTTCTTTGGTTCTGGCTGTTTTAAAATGGTTCTGGTAACGCAGACTGGAAAGTGAAGGAATGTATGCAGACCATGTAATTATCTGTGAAAAGAGAGAACAGTGAGACTGCTATTTCCACAGACTGATTTCTTAAGAAACCTTCCTTGGAAGAAATGGGAAATGAGTTTTCAGGACTCAGTCGACTTAAAAATTATAAGCAAATGCAATGAACATCCCAGAATGCAAAACCTCTTTAGGCAAGTAGCCCCATGAATGCTAGACAGAAAGGGCAAGGGAGAATTTTAAACTCTTGTAAAACATAAAGTTTATCTCCAGTCCAAGTGAGATTTTTTAACGTTTACAGGGGAATTACATTTAGGTTTGGCTATTGCAGGTCCACCAAAACTGTGGACCACTTTGATTTGCATGTGCTGCTGGGACTTCTGTCGCTGTTAAATTGGACTGCTACATCAAGGGGAATGGTTTGGAAGCAGACAGACAATTACAGTGCCTCCAGATAGACTTTTTCCATGAGGATATTGTATGGTCCTTTTCTTGTAATGCCTCTCACTTTTTTAATCCAAAAGCCGTAATTCAGGGCTGTGTTTCAGCATCAAGTGCAGAACAGCTGGAGGACAGCAGCATGCTTTCAGTCTTACTTGCATACAGGACCCAGGAAGGGATTAGGAGACCCTAAGCAGAGCAGATGTGCTGGTACTCTTTTTCTACCTTTCTATTTCACTGCATGATTCCCTAGGTGCTAGCGAGAGTATAAGCCCCAGGAGGAGAATAAGGGAGCAGGAGAAGGCATGAACTATAATGTGCAAAGATGAGTTCTATGCATGTTTTTATCGTGGAAAACAACAGGAAAATTCTTGTTGTGAAGGTCCTTCTATGGTGAATGAATGTAATGACAAAAAGTGTGATCTGCAGGGCAGAGTTTCAGAGCAATCTGAAAAACTCCAGTGATTTAAGTCACTGCGAGCTGATAGCTTTGTCAAAGGGTTTAGAAGGAAAGAAAATATAAAATTTCACAGCTATTTCTAAGAATGTAGAGTTTATGCAGAAGTATGGCAACTGTTTGTGGAACCTAGAAATACTCTTCTATGTTAATTTGTTCAGCTTTTGAAAGGGGCCAAGAAAGAGCTGGGGAATTGAAGATGACTTACTTACCTCTGTACTAAAGAGAGATAAAGGCTTTCTCCTTAAAAGCAGATAGACTAGTCTGTATCACAACACTGTGCACTCCTCCTTTATTTATTTTCCTTACGGAAGTTGACTTCCAATAAGCAGGACGTTTCTTTTGCAGCATTCCCATGAGATTTGGGCATGTCAGCATTACATTTTCAGCACCTTGTTTTTGCTGCAGTGCTTCAGAGAAAATGATCCTTACGTATGCCAGGATAAATCACAACTTTTTGCATCATAGGCAAGAACAAACCATAATCAGATTTTAACAGCAAAAATCTCTGTAACACACACTTCTTCACAACATCACATATGTTCAAAACACAGATTGCAGAAGACAATTCCCAACTGCCTTCTCATCTATTTTACTTCCTCAGATAGGAATTCCATAAGTGCTTATAAAGGCCCTACAGACTCTCCATGTTTCTTTAATGAAGCTGCAGGCACCAATTCATATTCACAGCCATAGCAAGCTATCAAATCTTGTGCAGTGTCGAATAAGTGAGCAAAGATGTAACCTCCATATTAGCGTCTCCTGACTTGTTGTTTAATGCTTAATTAATGATGTTTAGTCACATAACCTAAATTGCCACTTCAGAGAGTGTTGTGTGGTTTTAAAACCTTGACACAGTTATCAATGATCCATTGAGAATGCAATTCTGTGATGTTAATTTTTTTTGTTATTCCAAGTACTAAAGTTAATCATGGAAGTACATAAAGGGAATAAATATAATTATGTACCACAGCTTTTTCAAATAAAAATTCTTTAAATAAAAAGTAAATATATAAGTAAAAATCACTTATTAACACCAATGTCCTGTAAAGTAAGTGTGGTGAATAATACAGGAAATCCAAAGGGAGAGGGTGCCTGGGCACTGTGTGCCAGAATGTTGTCACAGGGTATATTACATGCCAGGAGTACAACCATCTGAAATTCATTAAATATTTCTTGTTGAAGAGAGGAATTTACAAAAAAACTATTTTTGTACAACTCATGGGATGTTATTTCACACATATACGCACACACATGCTCATAACAAAACTTTCTTTCATGGAGTTATTGAAAATAACTGCTAAGAGAGAGATGGAAGTGGTCTTCACATTCTGCAACTACTGCTTTCTCTCACTGTCCTGCTCTCATTTTTGTCATCGTTTTTGGCATCCTAGATCAGTTTGTGTCCCTAAGCCTGATTAAGCACTAACATTTCCCTGCAAGACTTGAATTTCTCATGCATACCCTTCCGCAAATCTTTCTTCCCGTTTGCACTATGGTGAATGGTACCCATAGGTAGAGAAGAGAAATACCAGGTATAGCCACCTGCCCTCTCTAGTCATGTACCAGTCACCAGATTGATGCAGCTGCCTCACACCTTTCTCTTCTGAGCTCAGAGAAGGTCCCTGCAAGAGCAGTTTCCTGGTCTCAGAGATGTGTGACTTTACAGTTTTTTCTGCTCCAACACATAGTGGAAGCACAGAAAAGGCCTTAAAATTTGCGGTAACATTAAGATGCTCAAGTGAATAAACTAAAGAATTTCCGCAAAAAGAAGTGCAAGTGGTTTTATTCCAGCTTTGGGGGTATCTCTGAACGCCCTGAACAGTAGAGCTGACCTCTATTTCCTAGTGTCTGCACACAAAAAAAATTGATTGAGGAAAAAAAGACATTCTTTTAAAAATCAACTCCTTTGCAACTTAATAGGACTCTGATCACCCATGTAAAATGAGTCATGTTTTATTGCAATCTTCTCTAACCTTGACCTCCTTCACTCAGACACACCTCATGGAAAGAGAGGTGGAAGCACAATTTCAAGGGCAAGAAGCAGGTAATAATATTAAATAGCCGCGGTGGGACTGCAGCAATGGATTGAGCAGATTGGATTTGCCCAGTGCACCAAAATGCCCATTCAGTCCTCACTTCTTTACAGGCTGCCTTTCCAGTCCCTCTGTGCTATATTTCATGGTCAAATTCAGGTGATGACATGGACAATTTAGTGTCTGAGTTCTTTCTAACCCAGGACATGGTGTTGTAATTACACGCTCCAGCGCAGGCCTGCATTCCGAGATAACAAACAACCTTGTAAAAGAGGGGGAAAAAATCCTTTAATAGAGTGCAGTTCCCTTCTCCACGGGCTGAGACAGCCGAACAGCAAAGGAAATTCCACCGCATCACTGTGTACCTGGAAGCGCCAATCGGAGTGAGCCCAAGTCACGCCAGAAATTATTCACGAAGAGCTAATGGCCACTAAAAGCACTTCCTTTGTCCTAAGTGCTTTGCTACAGGCTTGATGCAAACGCAGTTTTCATAAGCAGCTCTTTCCCAGATACATTACCTCTGACAACACTACTTCAGTCTCTGGTCTTGCTCGAAACACTCCTCATTGAGCATCAGAGGCTCGTTCCACAAAGCAGTATTCAAGCAGGCAAATTATCTCCCAGCACACACTCAATAAATCTACACCCAAATCATCTGCATTTCCATGCTTTGGCCTCAAGACAGTCATAAAGGACTGCAGGTTAGGACTGCAAAGTACTGTGGGACGCAAATTACAGGAAAAAATACCCGTGTATCCGAAGGCAGAAGAAACAGGAACATAGAAGATGACACACAGTTTTTCTTAAAGATATAATTAATGGAGACTTGATGGGGGCAAGATGAGGCTTGTAGGTAGCAGTATAATGACACAGCTACTTGAAAAAGTTGCCATTTTTTGCCAGGATCAACTTTAACATTCATTAAAAATGTGAGAATTGTTGTCTGGTGTGTTTGTTAAAAAACTTATGGTTACCACTGCCTCAGACACAGGTTAGATCTCTTTTTGGGTCCTTCAGCTCTTAGTCCTTTGTCCAAGCATGAAATAAAAAAACATTTCCACTTCCGGACTGGGTTGTTGGAGTTTATCTTTCTGCCACTGCCTTTTAACAGCCCTTGGGTATTTGTATTCTTTAATTTGAGTCTCTTCCTACTCACCTTTTTTTTCCCTTATCGTCTATTTATACATATGAATGCATTCACAGCAAACATCCCAAAAATCAAGAGACAATATTCACGTATGGAGAAGGCACTTCATTTTCCCTTATACTTTTTTAAGCTCTGTCATGAACAGATGTTATTTTATCCTCAGGCCAACTGGAACAACAGCTCTGAGAGGTATGAACCATATCATTCATCTCAGCACGGTGTTAATTCAGGGTTGATCTATACATAGGCTGGAACTAAAAAAAGACCAGTCCTATAAATCATACCTGCAGTTCAAGTGTGTAGACAAATATTTTGGAGGCTCATCCACATACTAGCCTGATTTTGTTAGTAAATCACAACCAGAATGGGTAACAGCCGAACCCCTGTGTCAGCTCCAGTGTTTCCGGTACAAATCTGATGGAGATTTGTTTAACAGAGAAAGGTCACTCTGAATGTAAAAACACATCATTCTCAGACCAAGATTCACTGGTAAGCTCAGATTTATACCCAAGTTGCTATTTTGTTTCCAGTTTGGATGTACTGATGCTCTCCAGCACGCAGAGATAACAGTTTTGATGTCACTAAAATTATCCTTTTCATTCCTGCTCCCAGGCCTCCATTACAGATTTACTGTGCATCACTCCACTGCCATACATAAACAGGCACAGGAAACACAATGCCTTACATTTCTGCTTGTGTTTCTCAATGAAGGGCCAAACTCACCAGAACTCTGGGCCCTTCTGGGATAGGTCCTCAGGTACCACCCTGAGCTGGAAGGGTTTCTCTGGTACTCCAGAAGATGCACCTTCCTGGACCACCTCTTCTCCTCCCCAGGCAGCTACCAGAGACAGGCAAAGAACTTGGACGTTTCTCATACTCTTCCCATAAACATGTCTCCCTTTCTGCTGTATGGAAAACGATGGGAGAGAAAGAATGTATTTGGGGTGCACAGAGGATCAAAGTGTTTGTGGGCAGAGACTGGAGGAGGGAGTCACTGTTCACCAGTGGATCTGAAACAAGGGAGAGGATGAAAGAAGCAGAGACCAGACAAGAAGGAAAGGAGTTTGGGAATGCATAGCCAGCAGGATCCAAAGGAGGACACTAGGGTGGAGATGAAAAGAAAATTAATTTCTGGGTGAAGATAGAGTAGAGAGGGAATGAAGATGAAGCAGGGAAAGAATTAAACTTGCGATGGTAAAATGCTGGCCCTGGCAGAGAACTGGTACTGCACCAGTGGTGATTAATTACAGTGCCTTTTTTTCATCACAGGCTTGTTCCTTTTGGAATACAACAATACATGGTTTCATTATATGCAGGCTCTGAGAACAAATGTAAAAAAATGCTCCTCATCCACATCACTGCAAATATGGCTTTAGCACTCTGTGCAAGACCTGCCTTGTGTTTTATGGGTGCTGAGCCTCAAAAGCTGGCTTAATACATAGCAGGATGTTTTTTAAAGGCCAGCAGAGTGAAACGGCCAGTGATGTAAACAACAATGTTTACAATATTTATTATGTGATTGAGCACGCTGCATAAACACACCCAAGCTCTGTGCACAAGCAATCACTGACATATTTACACCGTGGCTCTGGAGCCCAAATGCAAATGTGTACAATAAAGCAGCAGACTGAGACTTTCAGGCATGAGGGAACAATCAAGTAACTCGTGATGAAACAAAATTGGAAGCCATTACATCTTCTGGATTCTGAAAGCAGATTTTTTTAAAGAATATTTTAGAGCTAAATGCTACTTTAAAAGACATCATAAAAATTTGTTTTCGAATGAAAGAGGGGGGAAAAAAAAGGATCCTTCACTTTTGAAAGGACAGACATTCCTAGGAATTGCACTTCACTACAGAAGTTTCCAGTGACAGCAAATAATATTGTATTGGCAAGCTCTCAAGTGGCAGGCTGCATTGCACGTCCAGAACTGCTATCTGATGGTGATTTCACAGGGGGAATCAGCATCTCTTATGCCAAGCCATTATCTTAAGCCTGTGATAACAAAACTGAAATGACTGAATACAAAATGCATGCTAAACAGTAGAGATAAAGTTAAAGAATTCAGCTGGACGATGACCTTGCAATTCAGCTGGCAGAGGATTTAGATCAGTGTGACTGTTTTTTCATTCGTTTCGATGTGCTCATTGATACAAGGTTTGTGACACAGCTACACACATGCACAGGGTACCATAGCAATGTACATATAGCTACCAGATGCTGAAATGAAAAATGCACTGATGAAGTTGCCTAACTTCAAGAGCCAGCTGAAGGTTAAGATGTGTGTACAGACCAGGAGTGAAGTAGATATTGATATATCAAAAGTTTTCAGCCTTGCTGTAGGTGCTCATGAGATATGATTGCTACAAAAAATTGGTTTGATACCAACTTGTGGCATTACACGTTACAGTGTATAAAGAAGAATTCTGGATGAACAAGAATTTAAAAAAAAAAAAGGAGACCTTTACCAAAGTTGTGTTGATTCACATAGGGTGACCCTTCACTTAGGATGAAGAGGATGGGTAACATCTTCACCTAGGACCATTTATGTGGAGATGCTCCTACAAAAAGAAAGCACTTAACAAGTAAGATAATTGATTTTCAACAGCAAACAATACCTTTGATAAGGGTTTGAAGAAAACAGATCCATTTCTGGATGAGGAGAGAGATTAAGGAAGAATAAGAAAAAACAAACATTATCAAGCTCTGTCCTTATCTTCCCTCTTCCACAGGCCTTTTTTGCTTCTTCTCAGACTTTGTGTCCTTGGCTCATCCAGCTAAATAATCTGAGGCAAAAGAAAGACAAAGAAGTTCTTGCCTTTCTTCTTTCTCTATACCAGAAAACTTCCTCATCTTGAATTGCAACCACAGCAGTCTCTTTTTTTACTGGCTTAGCCTCCCACAACTTCTCCCCACTAAAAACAACATCACTAAAGATAAGTTCCAGGTCCATAATTTTGGCCACTAACCAGTGACATGCAGCCTAAGTCTTGTGAAGGCCCCTCCCATTCCTGCCAAATGTTCTCTGTTTCAGCTGTGGGTATGTGACATGCAGGCTAATCTCAAATCATGAGCCTCACTCCATCAAGTAACTCATTTTTAATCCCTCGTGGCTCTCACAGACACTGTAAATCTCCCACACCCAGCATCTATTTCTTGGCTGTAAGAAAAGCCAGCACCAGCCTCCGTCTAACACGCCCATGCTGAGAGAGTAACACAGCCGGTGCAACAGCTTAAGGGTCTGTGTGCTCAACTTAGAGGACAGAGAAAAAGTCAAGTACAAGAAGCCTGCTACAAGAAGTAATTTCTATAAAGCTGTGGCCACTCAGAGCCAAGACACCCCACTCCTCTTCTTCCTTGTTCCTATGTTCTCACATTTCCCCGATGCCTGCTAGCTCCTAAAATGCAAGAAGTCCACTCAGACTTTCCTTCTCTGACTTTGCAATTTTTTTAGCTAATCTTAGAATAATTTGCCTTATCATCTTTTTCTAGATTCATCAGTGTTTATTACTCCATAAGAAGCTCTGTCAGATCGAGACTTTACTCCCTTGTCAAAGGGGCAAAAACTCCTTGAAATACAAAACCAAGACAACCCTAGTGAAATTTCTCTCTCAAGAAACCTTTCTTCAGTGAATATGGTCTCAGCAAGCTGGTAGAGAGTAGCCTAATAGCAATATCAACAGGCCCTTCTGCAATTTTACAGAGCCATTGTGGTGAACAGCACATTTCCATCTGCTGTAAACCTTTTCCTCTCCTCCCTTGTCTTACCCTGCATCCACTATGCAGTGACATGAGAGGGGACAGGCATTTGCCCCTGCACTAATCCAAATCAAGGTCACGAAGCAGCGAGATCGTCAGGAAGAGGCCAAAATGCATCTGCCACACAAGTGGAGATCCAAGGGTGATACCAGCCCATGCAGGGTGATCCCCCTGGAGATGCAGGGCAGTGCCAGGGGGGTGATAGCCATTGCTGTTGAGACCCCCAAGCAAGGCAAGGTGATGGATCCTCTCCAGGGTCCACCTGGAGAGCTCAGTGAGGAACGGCTAGAGAAGGGGGACAGAGATGCAACTGGATATGAGGCTACAGCACAGGTCCAGAGTTTCCTGAGCCGAAACAGAGTGCAGGGTCCATGGGAAGTGTTGATGGGTGGAGTGACCTCGCTGCTCAGGACTGACAAGGCAAAAGTCTTACGAGGAGCAGCTAAGGGAACTGGGGGTGTTCAGCCTGGAGAGAAGGAGGCTCAGAGGGGACCTTATCTCTCTCTACAGCTCCCTGAAAGAAGGTTGCTGCAGCAAGATGGGGGTCGGTCTCTTCTCCCGAGCAACCAATGATAGGACAAAAGGAAATGTCCTTGAGTTGCATCAGGAGAGGTTTAGGTTGGATATTAGGAAAAAATTTCATCACAGAAAGGGTTATCAAGAACTGGAACAGGCTGCCCAGGGAAGTGGTTGAGTTGCCATCCCTGAAGGTATTTAAAAGACATAGATGTGGCACTTGGGGACATGGTTTACTGGTGGACTTGGCAGTGCTGGGTTGGACTTGATGGTTGCAAAGGTCTCTTCCAAGCTAAATGATTTCATGATTCTATAATTAGTGCATTAAGGACCCTGACAGATATATCTTGATAACTTAAAGTGAATAACTTTTAAAATGAAGTCTCTGGAGGAACTCCCCAAGAGTGAGCTCTAGTCCCAAGGCTGCAGTTTTTGTACTTCCCACACAAAGCATCAATGAGTTATTGCAGAACGAGCACACAACCTCAGTAATAATAATAACAATGATGTATAGTCTCTTGTGTGTTGGACTGAAAGAGGCTTGGGACTCCTCAGGAGAGGCTTGTGGAAGCCAGATACTGCCAGTGGAGGGGAGAGATGATCCCCTGTCATGCCAGGACACCACAAAGATGAACAAATACTATTTCTGTACAATTTTTGCTGGGTTTTTTTCCTTTTCAAAAAAAAATTCTTATCTGAGATGAACTATTCATTTCCCTGCAAGAAGATCTGTCAACTTGCTTCAGTTTTCTGGGGCCTTAAGGAACCTGATACTTTTCAGGTATCTTAACTTGTGGTATCTTCTGCATCTCAAGCCTGGTATACTACACGGCTCTTAATTTCGATGTGTAGCCGCAGTGAAACATCTGGGCTGCAAAGCAACAGTCTCTGCTCTCACCAGATGAGGAATTGTCCTGCATTAAGAGGAATGTTACTCCTTTCATTTTCTCTCTCACTGACATCTCAAAGAAATTTCCCTGCCCCCTTTCCTGCATCGCTTCTTCTCTGCAGCGTTAAAAGGCAAGAGACTAATCCTGACTTATCTCCACTCCTACCATGGACCAACCTTTCTGTGGATTCACACCTCCCTTCATCTGCAATCCCACTCGTGGGATCCCAACTCACTCTTTGTCTGAAAAAGGACACACATCCTTCATCTGAACTTCTCACCAAATGGGCTGCAGGCCAAGGCACCACCCCACACAGGGCAGGCAGGTAACACTGCACGTTGCCATCGCTTTTTTGTCACAGAAATCCTAAGCAACATTTATTTTTTGCTTGGTTTCTCTCTGCATATTTTGCTCTATGTAACTTTGCTATATATGGGGTTTTTTTTACTTTCATACAGTCTTAATAAATCAAATTTTTTCTCCTTTGCACAACATGATGAAAATTTCCCCAGGAAAGACTGTGTTCTGAAGAAGCATTTATTCTACGCTATGTCTTCCGCTTAAGGAACTTATTAACATGGATCACTTTTTTCCTTTCTTTTTTTTTTCTTTCCTTTTCTTTCTCTATTTTCTCATTGCAATTTGCATATTTATTTTGTAATACTGCTTTGTGAGCTGCTTTGCTTATTTAAGGGTGATTCCATATTTTGACTTAGTTTCTCCTTGCTTACCCTTAGCTGCCTTGTTTATGGCACATATGTTTCTCATAAAAAACCATACTGGCAGTGCTTTGTTAGGGTTGGTTCTAGCTGGTTCCTGTGTGTTGGGAAATGAAAAAATAAAGGTGAGGAACCAGGCTTGTGGTGGAAGAAGATAGGGGGTTTGGAGAAGCCTTTTCCCACCATCCTCACTGTTACGTACCAAACCAGTTACCCTGGCATGCTGCCAACACTTTCTGTGTCCAAATTTGTCAAACTGTCAAATTTTGAGTCCAAGTTTGAAAACCTGGCAAGCCTGCTAGGGGCGGTCAGAAAGATGGAGGCGTGGTGGGGAGGGCCAGCCTCTTCCATTAGTTTCTGCCACCGGTCATGCAAGATGAAAGACCCTGGTGTTTAGGACACAGTTTGATGTATCTGCAGGGAGAACTGAAATTCAAGCAGAGGAAGACACTTCCAGAGGCAGCCAGGCGCAGGTCTGCGTATTGGAAACAGAAAACAGGTGTCAGATGATATTGATTCCTTGATGTCCCTCTCTCGCCCGTGTATTCTCCCCATCTGAGCTCCATTCACATTAGGATGGGGCTGTGTAATCTGTCTTCCATATGTTCTAAGGGGAAGCTGTCTCTTCAATGGCAAAACCATATCAATTGTTCCCTGCCAGACCCCTCCCTGTGGTTTGTGATGAATGGGCCCAGCATGCAGCCTGCTCTGGGAGAGGTGCACTTTGCTCACTGGAGATTGCAGCCTTTCCCCAAACCTTTCAGCAAGGTTTAACAAGTTCATATTTCTTAACCAGGCCTTGCTCGCAGAACTCTGTCAGGAGTGGATAAATCAGGCCAGAGAGTTATGAAGAGGCATTATCTTGTCACGTGGGCTAAGTTCCTTGTAGGTTCTTGGGATCCTGGCTACCACTCCCACTCAATCAATAGCAGAGAGCTGGTAAGCTCTTTTCGACCCTGGGCCTTAGTGGCCAAAGTAGATTTTTATGCTGCCTATTGACTTCAATAGCAATTCAGTGGTTGTGGAGTGGTCCCATGCTTTAGGGGGCAGGAAACTATTTTTAATCATCAGTATTTCTAGTGAAATCACTACGTGCCTTTACCACTATATTTTTGATTGACGATGTTACCCAGTTTTCTACTTAAAAATGTGGTTTTTAAAGACGGTTCTTAAAGATGAATGATTTGAGGTACCACAGTTTGCATCCTGCAAAAAGTTCAGCAAAGTCAGAAATCTTGTACCTTGTGGAACTGTAGACACCAGTTACCACAGTAACAGGAAAATGGTATGTCAGGTCCAAGCCGCTGAGCAGCATCCCTGGCAGAGTGGAATCAGACCACACTGTGCTCACTGTGTGAATGTCTATAACATAATCTGACCCAAAGATGGTGTGACTGACCCTAATCCACAGTGAAGACAAGAATGTTTGTGAAAGTAAGGGTGAACACAGGGGACAGAGCGTGGCACAGAGGGGGACAGAAGGGTCATATGTTCCTTTGCACAGGAGAATCATGACCTTGCATCTTCTAACAAGCAGTCCTTCTTCTCTACCTGGGTTACTTTCCCTTGTTGTTCTCCCCACCTCACTGAAACCCTTGTTTCTTCCATCACTTCTTGTTTCAATGTTCTGCCGTGCTCGCTCACCGCATCTGAGAGTTTTGCACCTGCTACTGACTGCCCATATCCCATCAGAGGACCCTGTGTGCCCCCTCCCATCAGAGCACTTGTGGGGTCAGAACCTTAAATAAACCAGATGAAGCAGTTGAATCAGGAAAGGCTCACAGAAAGTCCGATCCAGAAGCCAGGGTAATGACTGAGCAGCCCAGCTGCCTCCTTTCTCAAAGCAGTGCAGGCAGGCTTAAGGCAGAAAAAGCTGAAATGGGTGCTCTGTGCTCAGCTCCATCACTGTGACATGAAGCTGCAGCTGCCAACAGGAGCATCTGAAGGTCTCTGCTCTTAGCATTTATGTGGCCAGGTGCAAATATTCTAAAGGAAGGCAGTGGAGGGCAAAAGAGCAGGGCCATTGTTGCTGCAGGCCATTAACACCTCCTGGAGCTGTGCACATACTCCAGGTCATCTAACATGGGTCTGGCTGGGCTGCACAGTCCTCCTGCTGCTCCCAGCTCCAGATCCTGCCATGGTCCATGTGTAACCTACAATAAATTTGGCATGCCCACCTACCCACTCCTTAGGGAACAAGGGGCACTGACTACACCCATAAGATTATTCGTTTAAAACTGAGGAAGCAGGGGGAAAAGATAGGGAGTTGGTTTTAGTCAGTTTTCGTCTTTTCAAGTAGGCTGAACCTGTGGGATTCACTATACCGCTGAGGTCAACAGTTTGTTGCTGTTCAGAAAGGGATTAGGGATTTATATGGATAATGAGAGCATATATAGTTTTATTAGACAGACTTGGAAAAAGTGCTTTGAGACAAGATCTAAGTCCTTCTCAAGTTTCAGGGCATAAGCTAAACATTAAGTGATAGAGGCTGGAAAGAAAAATGCTGTATTCAGTAATCACCTACTTCATCACCCTTTCTGCCTCTTCTGATACAGCAGACTTCAGATCACTGCTCCTTCCCAGTCCGTGTCAGGGCTGTTTCTAAGGTAGGACAAAATCAAGGGACTTGAGTTTTCCAGCACAGAAGTGCATGTGCACCTACCCACCCAAACAGGGCCAAGCAAGTATTCATCCCTACACAGGCACAAATGCAGGTCTCTTGAAAAATAGGCACAGCGTTTCCCCATTTTTTTACAGCAGGATGTTGTTCAGTTTGTGGCACGTTAATTACTATTTACGGGGCTGCTATAAAAATTAGTTACCTTTTTATAACAAAAGGCCCACAGCCAATATTTTATAGACAACACACAAAGAAGTTTGGAATTGATGATTTACAGATCAGGAAATAACACTTAATCAGCTTCCCTACCTTCCCAAGTGCGACTGTGCAGTTTTACGCCACCTTGCTGTTTTCAACTCATTATTTATTGATGTTGATTGCTTGACATTTCACGACAGGATATGCTTGTTCTGAGAGGTGCACTCTGGGATTTATCCCGACGTGGCAGAGAGGTGTGGGTTATATTATTTTGCCCACAAGTCAGCTGTATCGTGTGTCCCAGCACATAGAGTGGTCCCTAGCGTTTATGTCACACAACATAAAACCTGCTTTCACGGAGGGTGACCGCTTTCCCTGCACCACACACGAAGGGAGCCCAAGAATGCGAAGCAAATACCTCATTTACACCATCCCCACGGCATGGAACACACTGCCAAAACACCACTCCTGCTCACCACCACTTACTTCTGTAACATCTTTCATCGGGTGGTCTGAAAGCTCTTTACCCCCATGAATCAATTAACTACACACCGTCACCGTGATGTGGAAAGACAGGGGATGGCTGTAGGTAATTTATAGATAAGTAAATGGAGGCATTTCTTATGATCATATTCCATCTTAAGTGCTACAAATCACAGTCAGTTGATTAATGTCTGCAAACCCCTTGGAGTGCCTCGTGCTTCGTGTATCACTGATGAAACACTGCTAGAGCAGTTTGTGCCAGTGCGGAGTGAGGGATAGTCTGATGTGCTGCCAGCAGCAGCAGGAGAAGGTGAGAAACCTGCTCAGTGTCACACCTGATGGCTCTGTGGAGCTGTCAATTACAGCATGCAGGAGTGGGGATGCCTTGCCAGGGTTCTGCCCTCATCACTTTGCAATCCTCCCTTGCTGGAGGAGACATGGAAGAAGAAGGATTAAATAAAAGCCTACAGTCTCCAACACTGCAGACTGCCATCTGCATGGAACACGGTGTTACAGTGTGATCATCCACACCTAGTAGCTTCCAAACTACTGCTGTCAGCATCTCTTGGGGAATAGTAATTGTAAAAGCATTCATCCAGCCCAAGTTAAATCAAAATAAAACCCAAAAGGTGCTCTTACTAGTTCTAGATTCTTTTGCAGGCTTGCATTAGGTTTTGAAGCCACGTGTTGTCCTCTGGAAAGAGCGTAATTACTCTTGAGATAGGTACATCTTTACATTCATACACACTGACAAACCAAAGGATGGGACCACTACTCATTCCTTTTCCTGATACTGATTTTTAAGGTAATACAGCTTCATGGCAAGCCGAAAGGTAAAGATCCCAAGGACAGTTTATTGATGTACTTAGCTAGCTATGTTTTTGAAGAGGAAGTTCAAATTTAAAAAATTTTACTTCGGTGACTTTTCCTTTTACTAACTAAGTTACAGATTTTTTTTCTATTTGTTGTCTTCTTTATATTTTTATTTGAAATTATACACAAAGCTGTTTAGTATTTGTTCACAAGCATTGCTTTAAGACAAATGAGTCAACACACATTTTTATCAAACAGTATGAAATATATTCCAGCAGTATTTACGTTACAGCTGGCTGAACTGGGAAAAAAGCATCTGCAAACATGCCAGCAAACCCCCTCCTATGATGCAGTCCCACAGTCTGTTGAACCTTTCCAGTCATTTTCCATCATCTAGTAGTACAGCAACTTTTTGTTTCTTTAAATGCTTAACCCAGGGCACACACATGCACAGGCATTTGTTACAGATTTAGTTTGAAAGTATTTGTCACCTATTTAAACTGTACCTCAGATGCTTGCACAAAGTAATTACTCAGAGTTCATCTTGAAAAGGAGACAATATGGACAAAGCAAACAAAATGTATCATGCTCTACAAATCCATTAATTCACCTGAGCTCAAACAGAACACAGAAGAGAAAACCTCCAGGAATTCTGAGTCATGAAGACAAAATGTATGGCCCACCGAGTTTGGATTTTTTGAGAGCTTTGCAGTGAATGACATCCTGACTTTTAACAAATGTCATTCATTTCATTAGGGAAGATTTTCAGTGACATTGAGGTGAGAGCACAAGCCCAAAAACCTGGTGAGGCTTTATAAGTGGACAGAAAAATAAAGCTAAAGAGAAATTTAAATTAGCAATTAATGTATCTGTAACATTTAGTGGACAAGAAGAGGTGGCCTGCAAGGCTTTATGAGGAATGATAAACCATTGTGTCACACAGAGGCATGGAAAATTTCTGGTGTCCCCATTTCAAAAGACCGCTGGAAAACCTAAGAGCATCCACATGGCATCTGTACTGATACAGTGAATCTGTCTGAACTCACTCATATTACAGACCTGGAGAAGAGAGCAGCAATTCACAGGTAAGGTATTCCAGTATCTTGTAATATGTCTGTTCCAATATGCCTTACTGAAAAAAGCTATAGTAAATGTAGTTTATCAAAATAAAGTTAAGATTTTATTCAATTCTCAGCCTCAAAAAACGAAAGGGCATTCGGACATCTAATCAGTTCTCATGGTTACCACAAGACAGAGTAACAGAATCACAGAAACATCAAGATTGGAAGAGACCTTGAAGATAATCTGGTCCAACCCTCCACCCAGAAGCACCATAATCACCTCTAAACCACATCCCCAAGTGCCACATCCAGACACCTCTTAAATGCTTCCAGAGGTGGTGACTCCACCACCTCCCCGGGCAACTCGTTCCAAGGTCTACCCACTCTTTCAGCAAATTTTTTTTTCTAGTATTTAATCTGAACCTCTCTTAGCACAGCTTAAGGCTGTTGTGTCTCATCCTTTCACTTGAGACGTGGCAGGAGACCTTGAAATTCAACTCTATGTGTTTTTATTAATACATATATATGAAGATAGGAAGAGACAGAGCCTTCCAATATTGTTCCTGGTAATTTCCAGTGACTATCTTTATTATCAAGATATGTATCTATTTTCAGTTTGGATTTGTCTGGCTTTATCTTTTTGTCATCAGTACTGATTGAGCCTTCCTATTATGAAGGAAAACCCCTAAAGCATTTATTGTTTGTTTTCTTTCCATGGGAGTATTTCCACAGTGTATCACACTCTGACTAGTCTATTCAAGGGAAGAGGGCAATGTAATCTCAAAGTTTCTCCACTTTTTCTGTAACTGAAGTTTCCATAGCACCCAGACAATTGTTACATCTCTTCTGTGCTTTCTTGTCAATTTTGAAAATATTTAAAATTAGGGAAGCTGGAATTGAATGAATTATCCTCATCCCGTATTCACCAGTGCTCCTTACAGAGGTGAAATCTCTGTTTTTCCATGCACTTCCACACCTACCTAATGACTGTGTCAGCTTCGTCTGCCACCTGCATCAGGTGGACAGATGGAGAGACCACATCTCAAAGACGGAATTTCATATTTGAGCCGGGATGGAGTTAACTTTCTTCATGGTGGTGGGGAGTCAGTGAGTGGTTGTGGGGTTAGTTGTGTAGGCTCCACCCACAGCAATATTTGATAATTCATCACATTTATTTTTGTGATGAAAATAAGTGAAAACACTTGTTTTGAAATGCTATTGATATGCAACTGCTGGCTGTGTGAAACCTTAAATGCTTATTCCAAATCAAGGTCTCCACAACATTGTGCTGATAACCTCTGTGGTGTCACCCCTGTTAGTTGCATTGACTGGACCACTGAAGAGTTTCTTGTATAACTGATCTATACACTTAAAACCTTCCCTGAAAAATTCGACCTCTCTCCCTGACAGGGAGGAATTAATCATTCAAGGGCTTCAAACAGTGTATATCTGGGAGAAGATGTCTGATATTAATTAACCCAGAAAATGAAAAAATCCAGCAAATGTAACTTGAGTTTAAGCTAGAAGGAACACACAATATTTAACCTTTGGAATGAGCATAAGCTGTGGAAGACTCTCAGCTCCCAAAGTCTTTAGGTTACTGCTGTGTTTCTTTCAAAAATGTATGACACGGATCTGAGGTGATCCATGGAGCACCTGAACAATTCAACCTGCTCAGGGACTGCCTTGGATGACCCTGTCTCCTGGGTATGGGATAAACTGGTGGTTGCTGCTTACTCTAGATGAGTATGCCAGAATGATCCCTCCATCATCCAGTGGGCACCCTGAACCTCATGGCACAGACTTCTGTCTCACTGAGAGGTTGATGTGGGAGAATCCAATGGTATTCATGGAAGAAGTCACCTGGGAAAAAACCTGAATCATTTCCTTTTGTGGCAGAAGTCTGTTCCCAGCCTGCATCTTTGCTAGGGGCCATTTAAACTCAAGAAACAGGCAAGAAGCATGAAAAGGATGCATAAGCGGGACAGCTGAACTACAGGAAATGTTATACCTACAAGGCCTGCCCAGCCCAGCTCCGTATGATTCCCTGCTCCTGAAATAATGTTTGTGATTTGTTTGTTCAGGGAATGATAGGCATCTTTAGCCTAGTTGAGGCTCAAGTTATCCAGCTCAGTGCAGTGTTAGGGCTGACATTCTCTGGCTAGTGCTGTGCACTGTTATGTTCAGGACTGGTTTTAAAGCTGATGAATCAACAGAAGGAGGACTAAAAGAAGAAACACATCTGGTTCATTCTGCTGCAGTGACAAGATGACACTAGTAATCCCGCCAAGGCTTCAAGGATGACAGGGAGAAAGTATCATCGCTAAAGGTGACTTATGTGGGCCTGAAAGGTATTTCCCATCCTGCCATGAAGGTGTGACAAACAGAGATCTACACCTCTATGGGGAGAGTAGGAACTCCACTGCTGTGCTCTTGCTAACTGGTAAAAGTCTGGAAATCCCCTGAGAACCTTCTCCTCAGCGTACTGCCATCAGGACTCTTGCCCTATCCAAAGTCTATCCTCCCTGCTGCTTGCCATGGTGGCAGGAATACCCCTTCCCTGAGACCATGCTCTGTTTGCTCCCAGCCAGTGAGTGGGGTCCCTCTTCAGTCACCCTTGCACATGTGCACTTCATTGTACTAAAGCTATGTAACAGTGCTGGCTTGATTTATGAGGGCTGCATTTCTTCCAGTGATCCCTGCTGGTAAAGGACTCACTACTTCCCTTTTATGTGTCTGTGTCAGAGGGCAACTGGCAACCAGCTGTTGGAAACTGATGTAAAAAAAAACCCAATACAACAAAACCCTTTATTATCATCGTGATATTAATTCAAGTCCCAGTACCTGCCCATAGTCTCTGTAAGGAGAGCAGTGGAGACTGTGGCTGCAGGCTGACTTTATCACTGCTGTGAAGAAATTAAAATGAAGTCATTGAATTTCCAACTTGGACAAGTCACTGGGTTTAGCGAACCAAAACACATCCCCAGTACAAAGTAACACTGATTCAGACTGAGGATATGTTTTCTCAGTAGTCTTTTTACTCCGAGACCGTATGAGAGACATGTTTCCTCTTAAGTGTCTGTTAATAAGGGAGTATCAAAAGCTTAGGAACAATAATTATAATAATAGCATCTTTTTGTTAAGGGAATCTCCCCTCATGTATCAAACCCAGTCGATCTCTTATGCTGTTGTACCTTGTACAGATACAGCAGGGCTGGAAAGAGGAGTGTGGTGCTCCACAAGCACTCTGCCTTTTTCCCTTGCCAGGCAAATACAAGGGTCCTGACACTCCTTAGCTGGCTCTATAGTCTCTGCTCTCTTTGTGTGCACCCACCCTGGGGATGGCTTCCCAGTTAAAAGAGTCTCAATTTCCAACCGTGCCAGGATTACTGGAGTGCCTGGCCCAGGATGCACAGCGAGACACATGCAAATGGCCCAAGCATTACAGAAAGGTATTGGAGAGAAGTGGCCAAAATCATCAGTTTCAATGTTCTGGCCTCATTTGAATTGCGCAGAAATGTGTATTTACAAAGCCACACATGGTGTTTACAGAACACCCTTCAGTCTACTTTGCAAAGTGAAAAGCATTTATAGTTGCAGCATCCATCCTCTTGAACATGTCAGTCCCTTCCCCAAGACCTGCTGAACCGCAAGGACAATATCAACCAAATCTGAGGGAAAGCTGAATGGCTCTGAGCTAAGTTCCTTAAAATTTTACATAAATGGGCAGCTGAAGAATGGAGAAAGGGACATATTAGTGTTTTCAGTAATGGAAAGGCATAGAAAGGAGCTGGGAATATTGTGGTCAGATGGAGAGAAGAGGGGAAGGTCTAGGAGAAGCCAGGAGGACTAGAAGTACTGACATGGGAGCTGGCTTTAGGCAACAGCAGAGTAAGAGAAGAACTGTAAGAAGGTAGGATACAAATCCAGAGAGAACCAGGTTTGGGGAGTTGGATGGCTTACGGATCCAACTAAAACTCTGAAAAATCAGTTTGCTAAAAAAAAAAATTTTAAAAATCTCCTTTATCTGGTGCTCTGATATTCTTTACCTCTCAGTGATGTGCACCAGCTCTCAGTACACACACAGCTGTTCTTGAGAGGTGTTGTGTCACTGTAGCACAAGTGAGATAAAACGAACAGGACAGCTGAAGCGACAGAATCAAACTGAGATAGGCTGGCAGGAGTTACCTGGGTCCCTGGCAGATGCAGGCAGAGCCGAGGGGTCTCACAAGCCCTTTTAGACCCCAGCGAGGTAAATCACGCAGGAGCTGAACAAACACACTGTTGTCTTTCTCCTGCTGTTATCTTCCCCATGGAGGGAAGGTGTCCCAAGCCAAAGAGGAAGCCAAGCTCCTTGATGCTGCCCAGAGCCCCATGCCTCCCAAGCTGTTCCCATCCCTCCCCCGTCACCTCCTCCTGCCTCCGCACATGCCAGGTGACAGCCTGTCTCAGGAAGGTATTTATTTTTGCATTATTGGTTAGCTTTGTTTTACCTCCTAAGTAAACCTTCCAGTATTTATAGCCTCGCCTCCGCGCTTGTAGTATATATTAGCCTTTTATGCCTTCTCTGTCACCTGTTGAAATGAGAACTCGGGGTCTTCGGGCCTCTGCGGCCCTTCCCTTACATTAACTTAAATCACACCAGATGTGGGCCCTTACTGCAGAGGAAGACTAATTGATTTCGCCAGTCACAATATGCCTATTGTTTTTTAACACAAATAAACACTGTGGTGTGGGGGGTTGATTTTTTTTTGTTGTTTTTCCTTTTTTTTCCCTTTGCCACAAGTGCCAAAGGTTATTCAATTAAAGGACTCCAGAAAGTGTGACTAATAATCCACGGGCAGGGTATTTCTACAGTAAAAAAAAAAAAAAAAGAAAGAAAAAAGGAGAAAAAAAAAATAATCTCCACGCTACCCTGAGAACAGCGGCCTCACCAGGGCTGGCCATAACTGTGATGGATGGCTGGTGTGTGTAAGACGTTATTATTTGTTATGTGAGTGGGGGGACATGGCAGGCACATTGGGCAGTACACCTGCTGGGCTCCAAGAAGCAAGAACAGCTGTGTGCATTGATTTAGATGCTTGCTACTTGGGGCTCCAGGAACGAATCAAGCGACAGCTCATAAAAAAAGAGGGTTTTATGATTTTTTCCCCCTTCTTTCTGCAAACAAACGGCCACATCATATGTTTTCCTAACGCTGCTATAACTCAAAATTAAATCCCAGCCCAAGGTGTCAGGCTGGTACCATGTCAGAATTGTAACGGCTTATTTTAAAGGTCGTTATGGATGTACCAGGGAAACACTGGGGGTTTCTGCACAAAGGTGCCATTTCGTTTTGCTGGAGCTCAGGCACTTAAGGGCAATTAGCTCCACTGTTAAAAAATGAGCTGAGAGTGTTTTAACTGGTGATTTTATGCTAATAACAACTACTAATTCATATTGTTAAAAACGAAAGTGCAGGCTGCCAAAGCAGTGTACTGTATGGCCCCAAAGCTTCCCCTTGTCCCAGGTCCTGCCCCCAGCAGAAGGCGTGTGACACGCTGAGCTGTGTGTCACAGGGTCAGCAAACCTCTTCCAGAGCACAGGAGACCAAAGCCTGAGCACACCCTCTGCAGCAGGGACACCCAGGACTCTTTTCTCCACCCCACACCCCTGCACATCTCCATGGTGCTACAGAGTTGCAGATACTGCTGGATCCTATAGCTTAGCACCAGGAAAATGCCAGTGTCCTTCCAGAGCATCCTGCAAGGCTGCAGTCTAGGCTTTATTAGTCCCTGCTCACCCGTTCTCGTGCACCAGGGTGCCTGACAGAGCACGGCAGCTGTGCCCTTGGGGACACATCTGCAGCCCCATGAGCAGCTGGGGGCAGATGAGGTGCCACCAAAAAGATCTCAGCTGCTGCCTTTGGAGGAGCCAGGTCCAAGCACTGCTCTCTTGGCTGTGCTGGCACTGCTTGGAAGCAAGGACGAAACCTGACCATAAAAGGTGCATCTGAGGTGAACACATACGGCTCTGACACACAAAGAAAAAAGATCTGTATGAGCGCTCTTTACACAGGTGCTACTCAGGACAAAGACATACTTTAAGTGCTGCCCTAACATCCATTCCTCCAAGTGGGTGTAGAAGTCATCAGAGAGGAGCAGGTCCTGTTCTTTGCCCTTTAGATGTTCCTTTTCCCTCCTTAAATCTGTAACTGACGCAAAAGATCCCAGCCCTAAAATCACAGATTTTACTCACTGCATTATGCTTGTGATAAAGCACTAACACTTGGCCACTTGTGCAAAAGCATGTACAATAAATAGGCATAAACACTTAAACAAGAAGAGTCTTATAGGAAGACCAGACCACTTGGCTGAGTTACCCAAGAAAATGCAATTGGTTTTGCTTTTCTTAAAGAGGAAAGAAGATGATCAGCTTTCGGAATTGGTAGAAAGTTGATCTATTTCCACTAACTGACAAACAATATGGTGCAAATCCATAGAAATTATAAAAATGAAATTAATCTGAACATTGTAATATTATCCGGTCTTTTAGACTTTCAGACTTGCCTTTCACTTATAAGAATAACAACAGTGAAAAAGAACAAAGGTCTTTGCAAACATGAATTTGCACTATGGGAGCTATCTGTGACATAACAGCCAGCAGACAGAAAATTTAAAAAGGAATAGGAATAGAATAGAAAGCACTCAAACAAATGGGAATTTTTATCACTTTCAGAATGAGATTCTAGAAACAAAACCATTATATCCCTTCCTTCCATAGACATAGATGTGTAAGTCACGGCTTAGAAAAAAAAAAGAGCAGCAAAAAGCTTCAGAGACCTTTGCAAGCAGCAGAGAAACCTTTGCTTCTCCTCCTTGTTCCAACTTGACATAGTCTTAGGTCTTTTAGCTGTACTATTTTCACGGTCAGCAGACATCCTTGGAAGCCCTGGCTCTTCTCTATGTCTTCTCCATCCTGACAGCAGACAGCTCTCAGGCTTCCCTCACCTTTTGCTGAAAACGTAAAATATTGAGCTGTTCACAGTAGCACCAAAAAAAAAAAAAAAAGCCAGGAGGAAATTTCAGTTTTCCATATTAAAGGTTGAATGAAATAAATTCTGAGTCCACAGACTGGATGGAGAAAATTCTTGCCTGTGAGGCCAGAGCTGAGGTCCATCTAGCCCTCAGCAAAGCTGACTTTGTAGCTGATCGGGGCAGTGGCAACAGGATATGCAGTTCTGAGGTAAGACGCAAACCTAGACACTACCTGTGGTCCTCAGGATACCCCATCACTGAATTAAGGGTGCTAATGAGTACATCCCTTACTAGCCCTGTTAGTCCATTTTATGGACTCACTATCCACAAATTTGCCTAAATCCTGATTTCTGTCTGTCCCTACAACCTCCTGTGGCAATGCATGCCAGAAGTTTGTATCCATTGTGTTAAAAATGTATGTGCTTTCATTTGTTTTAAAACTATGTGCTATCAGTTTCATCATATGCCCCCACAGTTTTTACTGCAACAGTTCTGAATTCACCTTATCTACCACTGATATGATTTTTGGGGGGTGCCGAGCAAGGGAAAATAGCTTTCATGGAAATACAAAAATACACCAGGTTACCTTTGAGAAACAGATTTCAAACAAATTGGTCAAATGGTNGGATGGGATGGGATGGGATGAAGGGGAATGGTGTCATTTGGATAACAAGTGCAACTCAATGTAACGAATCCACGTATTTGACTGAAGGCAAAACCTTGGAGGGACATTGAGCCACAAGAGAAGGTGATACATCTTAATCTTTGGGGCTCGGAAATCTCTTTTGCCTTCATAGAAACGGAAGAGTAGTCACGGTACCCTGGCACAACACATCACTTGCTGTGTTGTAAATAACCAAAAACACTGGAGCAAAACCTCAACTGGTTAAAAATAATAACTTTACTGTCCTCAATAATATAATGACACTTTCCAACATGTTTTTGTTTTAGTAAAAGA
The DNA here is from genome assembly GCA_013397725.1 of Rhagologus leucostigma. Taxonomy (NCBI): domain Eukaryota; kingdom Metazoa; phylum Chordata; class Aves; order Passeriformes; genus Rhagologus; species Rhagologus leucostigma. The sequence continues at coordinate 1,001,214 of VZTD01004011.1, read as the reverse complement.
AACAAACCAATGAAAAAGTTTTAGGTACAAAGACTGCTGTGGTCTTGTGAATCTGAGTGTCTTCTCACAGACTCAAGAGTTGTAATTCTAACTCCCCTAAAAACAGGTGTTAGAATAAAATATGAAATCATTACCTCAGCCTCTTTTATAATTGATAGAATTCTTTTCATGTAACTTTCTATGTATAAAAAATGCTAAGATGATAAATGTTTCATTTTTTTTCTGGAGGAGTTCCCACAGATAGGGAGTACCTGTCAAGTGTGATCAGCTCACAGAGTCCTTATTTTTTCTGATGTTCTGTGGAAACCAAGAGCTGTTGTAGAAATGCTTAGGGGCACTGTAGAAATTATTTTTAATGTGTGCTAAATGAATATTCTTATGCAGCTGTGGTAATCTGCTAGAACAGAATCCCACTTCTCAATATTTACACATTAAAATTCTGTATATGTACTGCCTCTTAGATATCTCTGACTTTTAAGGTTGTGGTAAATCCTGGTGAAGAAATGGAATTGCAGCAGCAAGGGGAAACAAGGCAACTCAAGCAACTAAAAAATACCTAAACACATGTGAAGCACTTTTTCTTCCACTACCAAGATGAATCAAGGCACAAAAGATAAAAAATTGCTATCTTAGAGATATGTCCTCTAAGTCCTGAGCTTACTCTTTACCGTAACAATGAAACTGTCATTTCCAATATGATTTTCGACATGAGATAAACCCACAGGCTTCTGTTAAGCAGAAGACTTACACAAGATACGTACAACAGCCATAATGTAAATTTTATACTATGTATAAATAAAAATTACAATATACTCATTAAACAAAACAGGTACTATCTGCATCTCCTGAAGGACTTGCTTCTCTATTGTTAGAAGCACAAGATGGTATTGAATGAAACACCATAGCCCTTTAAAACACGATAAGGAGGAGCGTGGAAAATCCCAAGTCCTACAGGAATAAAGTTAGAACATGAGGCAGCATCAGAGGTAAAATTTGTCTGAGAATTGGGGTTAATATTTTAATTTTAGCAAATAGCCCTGTAAAATGTTCAATGGTCTCACTTTTTTCTAGAGCTAGACATTTTCAAGCAGTAGGAACAAAATTCTTCATAATTTCTTTAATTGTCTGATGTGAAAAAATGACATCATACATGAATAATTTTTGCCCAGAAGTAGGCAGGAGAAGTGTTTTATGTCTAAATTGAGAGAGGATGTCTCCAATAACCCTAATGCATTTATTCTCATCAAGAGCATGTTATCTTCTCAGCTTCTGATACGTTCTTCTGACACTCTTCAAATAATTCAAGGTTTCTTGGGAGTTCTCTATTTATGTGCTGAACGCAGCCTGTCTCTTTATAGAATGCAAATTCTGATAGGATCGTAGTCCACAGGAGAATTTTTTGTTTTGAAAACACGTAATGGTTACCTCCTTCCCTTTTCAGGGTTTTGCATAGGGGCAGGCTGCCAAGACGGATATGCTCCAGATGGATACACAGAACGGCAGTGCGGCTCAGTGGTGCCTTGTTCTGTGGTTAGATCTCAACACAGGAGGGTAGAAAACAATGGGGAAAAAGTAGAATATTTCAGGCAAAATGTCCTAGTTTTGGAAAGGGCCACGGGCTTTTTGTTCATTTACGAGCACTTTCTCACATTACGAGCTGACGGGTTTCTACTGAAGCCCTTGTCGGTCAATCTCTCTGTGTATTTCTCCCTGGTGCTCTGCTAAAGCCAAATAAAACCTATTTGCCTCTGCTTTCCCTCCTTGTTGATGTATGTAGAGTTATCAGCTTCTTGCAGGTGTCTGCTTCTTGCATTTGTAATGACAGTTTAACAAAAAAGTCAGCCAAACTCGAGGCTACAGAAAAAAAGAAAAGCTTTCACAAGAGGGGTCAGAAGGGTTTCCTCTTCTGCTAAAGGTCTACATTATTAGTAGTGCCGTGCTAGAGATATTTACCTGTTGGTTGCTTTTCAATTGATTCAACATGTGGCTACAGGGAGGTTGGAGTCCTTAGATTAAATCCACTTGAAGTTAAAATCTTGGGATAATTCCAGGGGAAAAAAAAAAAGAATGCTCATCCTGCTTTGGCTCCATTGTGACTTTTCGCTCTGTTTGGCTCCATTGTGAATTTTCACTCTGCTTTTAAGTTTAGCCTCAATTAAAAGAAAACAAGCAAACAACAAACAGAGAACAACAATCCCAAACAATTAGGGTTTTGACATCTAAGGAAGGCAATGTTGGATGAGGTCATCTCATCACAGCCCATAAAGCTATCTCTTCCTCCCTTTGTAATACCCACGTTCCAGTCCAAGTTCCTCCTTAGTTTTTTTGTGGCTAAAGTGAACTAAACATCCCAGGCAAAATATGTGTCTGATTTATTGGTTGTCTGGGAGAATTAATGCTACAAATGCAATCATGTCTAATTTCAATTCAATAGGAAAAGCAAAGCCCAAAAGAATAGACCTCCCTGTGAAAGAATTAAGGAACAGATTCAAGGTTTATAAAGCCAGAGGGGAACAGCCTGCATGTCGATCCTGACCTCCAGGAAAGCACAGGCCAGACCGGTACTCTCCTGAATTACTTCCTTTTGGAAGTAAGGCACATATCATTAAGAGAAACAGTCAATCTTTATTTTCAAATTGCCAGTGACAGAGAACTTTGTATAGCCACCACATCTCTTCCTTTGATGATTAGCTGTCCCTCTGTGGTAAAAACACGTGTGTCTTATTTTTGGTCTGAAGTTCCCATATTTGTATTTCCAGACACTGGATGCTCTGATGTCTTTATCCAGTAGATAGAAAACCCCAAACCCAAACAAAACAAAAGAAGTTCTCAATGTGGAGAGATATGGAAAGTCCTCTTTCCAAAATTTTTCAAGAAACTGAGCTCTTTTGTAGTCTTCTGCTCTGGTGCAAGTTTTCCAGCCTTTTAGCCATCCTCTAGATTCTGCTGTGAGACTCTTTCTGCTATTCACTGTCCAGCTTGGATTGTGGACACCAGTGAATAGAGATGTTATGGCTACATTGTCACCAAATACCATACCTGTATTCTATTTTCTCATTTCTAGTTCACCTCTGGAATCCTTTCCAGAGGTCTTCAGGGAACCTCTCTAGTGGACTGTGTACCTGCTGCGGTCCCAAGTACCATCCAGAGTACACATAAAGTATATTCTGTCTGTGTGGCTTTGTTCTTTTTTTTTTTTTTCAGAAGAATGCCTTTACTTCCTAATATGTTGCTTGCATCTGTTTCACCAGGCAATCTGGTCTGCATCACTATTTTATCTTACTGCCTTTTTTTTTTTCTCCCACTCCATAATATTTGTGTCATATCCAGTCTTTGTCAGTGGTAACTGCATTTTTTTTTCCTCGGACATTGATAGTAAGACTAAATAATTTAAATCTGAAAACTGAACCATGCAGGGCTCCAGATAAAACTCAGTTATTTAACAAAGATTCCAGATTTATAGTATTTCAAATTTATCATTTAATTTTTAAAATATTTAACATAAGTTGAATTAATTTTTATTAGGCTAGTTTCTGAGTGAAAACACATAGTGACACCAAATGAAATTCCATACTAAAGGTTATTTTATTGACTATTTTATTGATACTAATCTTTATGCTCTATATTTAGAACCTGATCTCCCCTGTATCTCAGGCTGCTTGGACAAGATCTATTTTACATGAATCCACTTTGAACATACTAATTTTTGATTCCAGAAGCTCTGTGTCAGCCTCCACTATTTTACTTACCAGTTTTAGACAGGCATCTGCTTCTTTCAGTCACTCTACTTTCCCCTTTATAGGCAGTGTTGTCAGAAAGCTTTTACACAGATATGTACATATTTTACATTTTTATAGATTGCCAGAATTTGCAGCCCCTGTTTTCAAAGTCCAAAATTTTCACTTTCATCTTTAAGGCTTTTTACTGTGGTCCTTTGGCCAAGGACGGGTTTTTGCATAATTTCCATCTTTCCTGCAGAGCACAAAGCTTTAGCAGTCTGGAACATCTGCACTGGCACTTAAAGACCAGCATGTCTGGTGAGCCCAGTGACCAGAGACAGAACCACCCCTCTCCTCTTTCCTGCAAAGTGCATTTCACATAGATGAATGAATGGGGAGCAAAACCACCAAAAGCAGGGCCTAGGAAAAAAAACGAACGAGCAGAAATATGGGAACACAGCAACCAACAAAGTGTCCAACCACATCTTCAGCCATCCTCCTCTTCTTCTCAGAAGTGCAAGAACAAGCAAGGGAGGCAATACTGACAGCTTTGTGAACAGAGTGAAGATACAAATTTGGATGAAGCTGTGTGACTTGTGTTTATTCTACCATCAATACGGGATAGACAGACCTTTTTTGAGCTGCACACATTGCTTTTGTGACAAGTGTCTTACCTCCAATATCCATGCTTTGTCCTCAGGGTACCAAAGAACAAATATCCACTGCAGTTAGAAGTTTTAAAAGAATTGGCTGAGGAGTTTTCTGAGCCACTGACATAGCTTTTAAATAAATCTCAGGTTCCTGAGGATGTTGCACAGAAAAACAAAAAAGCCAATCTCATGCCAGTAATTATAAATGATCAACAGGAAGGCTCAGGAAACTATAATCCCTATGAAACTTGGCTTAGCAGCACAGTGTCTGGGGCAGGTGGAGAAGAAAGATTGGAAGGGATACTCGTAGAGAGAGATAAGAAGATGTACATTTCCCAGTGGAACATCTAACATCTCCCTGCAGTATTTGTTTTCTCTTTGACTGAAAAGTGGAAAATATCCTTAGCTAATCATTTCTGGAAGAAATGGGAGACTCAGAGTTCAACATATGGAGAAACCCTCTGGTTCCAACAGTCTACTTTTCATGTGCATGTCTGAAGCTGCCAGACACATGCTTCCTTCACAATAAAGTATTTCATCTGACCGCTGGTCTTCCTTTTCTTTTTCTTCCCTTGAGACTGGGCGGTGGAGGGAATGCTTCATTACAGAGAGGGGATGTTTTGTTTGTCTCGCACTTTTTATTTACTCCAATCTGTTGTGTATAATAAGGGCTCTTATTCAACTTGCCCTGGAGAGTATTTACCAGATATCAAGTATCACAGTTAATTTGATATGGGACTTTAATCTTAAACCACCTGCTTTGACCCTGTTTCGGCTAAACTGTAACAGGCATTAGTCTCGGTGAAGAAGTGGATATTTTTGGAAGCCACAAGAAAAACGTCAGTTTTCATGTTACACAACATATGGCTTTTCTGAATTTTTTTTTTTTTTAATGCGCTTGTTCTAAAAAGACGCTATTTTTGTGCCTTCATAACCAAAGAACATCTGAACTTTTCCAGTTGAAACTTCCCAGGTGTTTACTTCATGTTGTTCTCATGTTGCAAATAAAGAAGTTAAAATAATGGAAGCATAATCCATTTAACACACTTCTGTGCACATCCATATTCCAAAACCTCTTTAAGAAGAATAGAGGAGACTCCAGACTCCTGGGGCTATCAACCTCTATGTTATCAAAGACAATTCATTCCAGCATTCAGACCTTGCATAGCAGGGATGAAAATACGGGGAGATATGTTATGAAATCAGCATAGTTTGGGAGTTTTCTGCGGCTGCCATTTGGTTGAGGCTGGCCCCACTGCTGTTCTAAGCAGACTGTGACACTTCTTGGCATTGAGTTTCAGACTGGTTAATGGAAAGCTGATAGCTAGTAGGTCTCACGGATTTAATCATGAATCATGTGCTTGGTTTTGTTCAGTAATTTCTCTCTAGCATGACTGAATAGTGGGGAAATTTAAGCAGTAATAGTTCAAACTGAAAAAGGTTTTAATACAGCTTGTGTTTGCCTATAAGTTTTCAGTAAATATTTAAATTGCATCAGGATAATCAGTGCATTAAGCTTCACTCCAGTGATCCACCTGTTCCATCTTTTCATCTATGGCAGCAGTCAATATACAGGCTTATTAGGCAAAACTTGCCAAATAGATAAAAAGCAACCTAAAGGAAACTTTTTCCTGTATATCTTCATTAGGAAATGAGCTTACATGTTCGAAGTGCAAGGTACATGCCCATTATCAGCTTTGATGCATTTATATATTACATTTGGCACACAATTTTACCTATGAGGCCTGGCACCATAGTTGTTAAGACTAAGCAATGCCTGTGATGGAACTAGCTGCACTGGTAACTTCAATTTTTTTGTTATGTGGATAAAAAGGACTTACAGCTATTAATAAGGATGTCAGGTGATTTCTTCTGTCATGCACAGCTTTTTCCCAGCATTGACTGCTTCTCATTCACTGAGAATTCAATGGAGACAAGAGCCTCCATTGGACCAGGTTTGTTGGTAGGACCTGGACCCCAAGGGGACCCATGCTGGAGCATTCTGTTCCTGAAGGGACTGCACCCTGTGGAAAGCACCCACGCTGGAGCACTTCTTGAGGAGGGACTCACACTGCGGAAGTTTGTGGAGGACTATCCCCCATCAAAGGAATCCCACTCTGGAGCAGTGGGAGAGTGTGAGGAGTCGTCCCCCTGAGGAGGAAGAAGCAGCAGAGAACAATGTGTGATGGACTGACCTGCCCACAGAAGCTGAGAACTCCCCATCCCTGGATGAGAAGTTGTGGCTACCCCATCCCTCAAAGTGTTCAAGATCAGGCTGGATGGGGCTCTGAGCAGCCTGGTGTAGTGGAAGGTGTCCCTGCCCACGGCAGTGGGGTTGGAACTAAATGATCTTTAAGGTCCCTTTCAACTCTCCCCATTCTATGATTCTGTAACCTCAATCCCTACTCACCATTTTCCTGAGCTGCTGTTAGGGAAGAGATAGAGAAAAACAGAAGTAAAATGAAATCTAGGAAGAAGGAAGTGGTGGGGAGAAGGTGTTCCTAAGATTTGGTTTTATTTCTATTATCCTACTCTGATTTGATTAGTAGTAAACTAAACTAACTTCTCTAAATGAAGTACATTTTCCCTGTGACAGTAATTGGTGGGTGATCTCTCCCTGTCCTTATCTCAGTCCATGAGCCTTCCATTGTATTTCCTCTCCCCTGTCCAGCTGAGGAGGGAGTGACATAGTGGCTTTGGGGGGGCATCTGACATCCAGCTGGGGTCAACATATCACCCCACCCCAAGGAATCATCTAATGCTTGGGGTGGGAGGGGACTTCAAGACCATCTAGTTCCAACCCCATTGTCACAGCAGGGACACCAATCCTCTACCTATCTTTGTGGCTTCCCTCTGGACTCATTCCAGCAGGTCCATGTCTTTCCTGAGCTGAGGACCACAGAGGTGGATGCACTACTCCAGTTAGGTAATCACAAGTGCCGAGTAGAGAGGCAGAATCACCCACCTCAATCTGCTGGCCACACTGCTTTTGATGCAGCCCAGGACACCTGGGTTTTCATCCACGGTGTTCTTGGGGTGGTTGTTGGAGTGTAGCATCTGGATGTGATGCAGCAAATGTGTGGAAGTTTCCCATGGGGTGGGAGGTGCATTTTGCCATGATGCTGTAAGGAGGCTGAGGCTGCAGCTTCCACCAGGGACAGGCTCTTCCTCAGGCAGCTGGAACAACTACCCCTTCACATGCAAAGCCTTTTGTCCCAGCAGAAGCTGAATGTAATGAAAATCTGCCAGGAATTACCCATGTGAAGACTATAAATAATTGAAAAAAGAAATGTGGAAATGGCAGGAATGTAAAAATCTGGCATCTCCCTTCGTGATTTGCAAAGCAACACCCGGAGTCCAGCTGATAACACAAAGAAGATCCTTAGCTTTGGCTTGTCAGAAACAGAGGCAAGAGGCAAGAACCAGCAACCTGAATTATGTAAAGTCCATCAGGTGCTGGCACTGGTAAAAAGAAGGGAAATTTCAAATAAAGAAGGTGAAATGGGAAGACTTCCTTAGAGCACATGTACAAAATTTCATTATTGTTAAACTAGGGAGCCAAGCACAGCTTTTCATTTTCAACTCCCTGCAAGATTGATTTGACTCGTATATAGTGAGGGACTTCAGTGTTTTGTAGCCACCTGGAGCAGGGGACCAGCAAAGGCCAAGGTATTTCCCTATCCAGGTGGCCCTCATAAATATTTCGGTGGAATTTATTTTCTTTCATTTACTTTGGCATTGCTTGGGCACTGCTTGATTAAGGGGTGGTGTGCAGGAACTGATATGCCCAGAGATAGACAGCCACATCTGCTAACCATTTGGATTAATTATTACACCTGTACCATAAAACACATGTTAATAAAGGTTTGGTGAACAGGTTCAGGTTGCAGTTTTAAAAAGGCCCAAAGAAAGCACAATGCTAGTCACACACAAGAGTGAGCCAAACCTTTTGCTGATAAGATGCTGCAGATTCCAACCACATCCAAGGAAGAGGCAATGTCAGATACACATGAAAAATAAATCACACTCAGGAGGAAAGTGAATATCCTGGCAAGCTATGCCTTTGTAGTCTATTGGCTAGAAGGTGAGCGACAGTACACATTCTTTCTTTCCTTCTTTCTTTGCTGTTAGATGTAGAAGGAAAAAAATCATTAATCACTCTGCAGGATACAGCACTTAAATGGGTAAAGTTGCTGAAGGGGTCTGGTTAGCATCAGCCGATTTTTCATTTCCTTTCAGTGGGGACAGTGTGGTGCTCTGGAATCCCTGGAGCCCAGGAGCATGAATGCAGGTATTGAATTTTCAGGAGGAGACAATTAAGACCAAGCATGTGAGATACAATCACATTTAAATTAATTCAGGTACCTCAGCTGAAGACCTAAACCCTCTGCCTTCTTCCTTCTTTGGGAGGCATATTTGGGAGAGCTTTAGTGGGCTGGCATTAATCATTAATCATATGAGCCTTGTGTCAGTTATGGTGGAACACAATGGAGCTCTGTATTTATTATTTCTTCCCCTGAAAAGGTTTACCATATTCTTTCTGCCTGTGGAAAATCACTTTCCTGAACAACCTCTGCAAACATCTTTTGCCTGTTTTTTACAGTTCTTTATTCTGAGATGGACTGCAGTCAGAATGGAGTGAATGTGGGCCCTGAGCCTGGTGCCTATTCTTCATTATTTTCCAGATATCTCCTGACCCAAACTGGCTTCCATTGTGATCTGCAGATGAGCCCAAGAAAGGGCATAGGACCATTGTGAGGACACCTCAGTGTCATCTCACCTGCAGTCCTTCTCACTCAGGGCTTCATCAGTGGTTGATGCTGGTGTTTACCTGTTATCTTTGATGGGCAGTACCCATCACTGCAAATATCACTAACAAAGGGCCTGCTCTGATATCCACATCATGGGCTGCTCTGATGTCCAGCACCACTGGGCAATAGCACGTGCTTAAGGATATCTTTCCAAAAGGAGGAAGCCAGAGCATGCACCTGTCCCTCAAAGCTGTTCAAACTATATTTCACTGACAAACCCAAGAGTTCAACACATTTGGTCCTGACCTGTGGCAAATGCTGCAGCTGAACTCTTCTTAAGCTGAGTTTGATACTGAGAGATTGGCAAAAGATTAGCGACTCAGGCAAAAAAAGCTTTCCACTGAGGAAATACAACTTCAAAAGGAAGATGAGTCTTTCATGTCGTCACAGCCCCACCTCCAGACTCAACTAGAATGCCTGCAGCAAGGGCAGTTTGTAAGACGGAATAAGCCTACCTTTGGGAAGGTCCTGCAAAGGCAGTCTGGCCATCCAAAGTGAAGGATGCTCTTCCAAAGAGATTTTTCATTAATCAGGAGAAAAAGATGAAGTTAAATGTCTGCCTCATCTGCCCAAAGAAATATTTGTATAGAAATATGGCAATCTACAGCAGATAGGAGTATGGAAATGTGAAATACACTGGGATATAATTTTAAGAGATAGCCCATCATAAGTCTGATAAGGCTATTTATCTTGACATGTGTGTTTCAGTGTCTGAGATTTACTTTCCTCTGCAGCCTCAGTGTAAGACTTTGTGGTCTTGAACTGTATATGCATATACTTCAACACTTTGGAGGATTAGAGCTAAAATTAGCATTTCATTTTCTTTATTTTGAAACCATACTTCTGCAGTCTTTTTTCATATTACCACATATCATTAATGAATTCTTTTGTGGCTACTCTGATCGTTTGAGTTCTGTCCAGGTAATAGGTGCCAACTTCTAGCAGTTGCAGTATATGAATTGCAGTGCATGGAAACTAGTGGCACACCAGCAACACTCATTTTTCTGTACTGGAATAATCCTTGGAATGTATTCATGTCAAGCTATTGTTTAGATTTACTATCCAGCTCCACCTTCTGGTAAACTTGAATTAAATCTAAGTTTCTTTCTACTTGCAAACACTGAAAGCAAATTCTTTCCTTTGTAGCTATGCTACTGATCAACACTTAAGGATGAATTATACTGACCTGTATTAACCTTGCCAGTCACTGAATTTGTCCCCCATTTCCTATTTCAGGGATGCATGAAATAGAAGAGCACTTTCAGGGTAAACTTCCAAGCTTTAAGGGAGATCATCTGCATTCTCAAGTCACTGAAATTTCTGATTTGAGACAGCTCTTCACGAACGGGTCCCAGACTCCAAAATTATGGAACTGCTTCCTTAGACTCATACTGCCACAGTTATTTTAATCTCAGCTGCTTTTGAAAAAAAATGCACAAATGTGTCTAACGAGATATCCATTCATTCTCAAAGAGTTTCTCAAAAAAGGTAAGCACGAATGTGTTTATACTCAAAACTGAGCATAACTCAGTTTACTTTTAAATTGCTCATTTATCTCTCCGCTTCTCATCCCTTTTGTAAAATACATAAATTAATCAGACAGCTAGATGTCACATACAAGGGACATCCAATACTACTGATTTATTAAGCACCCAGGAGAGCTGCATTCCTATCTTGGGCAGGGCATGGGGACACTATGAATTTCAAAATTAGTCATTTAATAAATCCGTTTATCCAGGCTCCTGTCTATGGTGTTCGGGTTTTTATGCACACTTGTTGCCTGTGCATTTGCGTTTTTCTTTTGAATCCTCACCTTTTTTATTTATGTACTTCTGGCATATAAACTATATGTCTACTAATAAACTAAGTAGGGCTCAAGGGTTAGTCAACAATCATGACTAATGTTAACTTTTGGCACACACCCTGACACAGCTTCCCCAAACCAGCTAGACCCTCATAGCCAAAGCCAAGGCACAGCCTAAGGGGCAGCACAGGCCGGTGAGAATTTCTCACAGGCATTTTGGGCAGTGGTAGGCATACCACTCCCCTTCACTGCTCATTTTATTTTTAAGAATTGACATTGTCTATCGCTCTCATTTTTCGTTCCTGAGAACACAGAAGACTGACAGCCTGGTTCATCTTGTGACTGGGCAGAAGGTGCATGAGGACATACAGCCCTGGTATACATCTTATACAAACCACAGCCGAAATGATGCAGTTTATTTCCACTTACTGCCCATGAGCAGACCACCTCCGTGTCTGCCTGCAGCTTACAATGTGCTAAGTCTCTTCATTATGCCAGTGTGGAGACTGCAAGGTTTTCAATATGCAGAAGGCTGAGGACAGTGTGCATTTTTATTTCTTTTCTCTTGAACCAAATCCTTATCTTCGTCCTCTGTTTCTAGTCAAAGAGCATTCAGCTGCACTATAGCTAATGGAGCTTTGCCTGAGTAAGGACTTAACATTTGTCCTCTTACTGAAAAAACATCCCATTGTTTCTTGCTTGTGTTACTGTAGGGCATAAGATGTCTGTTTTTCAACCAAAGTCCCATAGGTCTGAGGACAAAAGGAAAACATAGTTCCACCCCTCAAAGTGATCATAAGGCAAAACACAATGGGCAGCTACAGACAGATGAATGAGCACACAGACACAGAGAGACAGAACTGGTCAGTGCGATGGGCTGCAACCTAACTATTGTCACCGTGGGCATCACTGGAAGGAAAAGAATTGGAAAGAGAACTGAGCCAAGAGAGGCATTTTATTTGCAGAGGAATTTGCATCTCAGCACTTGGTGACAGTCTAGCCAGAACAAAAACCGGAACTGTTGCAATGTTGAGTGAGAAGGGGCATGGAGCCCCTGCTGGGGACGTTCTCCTGGCTGGCTGGCCCTCACGGGACTTGCACAACCTTCCAGTTGCAGTGAACTGGCACATGCCAGCAACCACAAAAACACTTCCGTCACAGTTTTTCCAGCCAGTGAAGCCTGAAAGAGACTGGTGGAGCAGATTTTGTCTCCTATTACAGGGAACGCCTCCAGGAATGAGGGGCAAAAAAGGAGAAAATGTGGTCATTAGATCTGAAAATACAACATGCAGGCACTATGGTATGGCACTATAGTCTGGCCAAGATCCAGTATCTTCCAAGTAAATGAGAGATGATAGGTAGTATAAGAACTGACTGCAGACAGCTAGAAAGGATAGACCAGTTCCAGTCCCAGGCAGCGCTACAGGCCGGGGGCAGAGTGGCTGGGAAGCTGCCCAGAGGAAAAGGACCTGGGGGTGCTGCTTGACAGCGGCTGAGCACGAGCCAGCTGTGCCCAGGTGGCCAAGAAGGCCAGTGGCACCCGGCCTTGTATCAGCAATAGTGTGGCCAGCAGGACCAGGGCAGTGACTGTCCTCCTGTACTCAGCACTGGTGAGGCCACGCTTCAAGTGCTGTGTCCAGTTCTGGGATACTCACTGCAAGAAGAACATTGAGGTGCTGGAGCGAGTCCAGAGAAGAACAACAAAAATGGTGAAGGATCTGGAGCACAAGTCCTGTGAAGAGTGGCTGAGGGAGTTGGGGTTGTTTAGCCTGGAGAAAAGGAGGCTCAAAATGGGGATCTTATTGCTCTCCACAACTCCCTGAAAGAAGGGTGTTAGCCAGGTGTGGGTCGGTCTCTGCTCCCGGCAACCATCAGCAGGGCGAGGGGAAATGGCTTCAATCTGTGCCAGGAGAGGTTCAGGCTGGACATCAGGAAGAATTTCTTCACAGAAAGGGTTTACAGGCATTGGAACAGGCTGCCCAGGGAGGTGGTGAAGTCATCATCCTTGAAAGTTTTCAAGAAATGACTGGACGTAGCACTTAGTGCTGTGGTTTTGTTGATATGGTGGTGATTGGTCAAAAGCTGGACTGGCTGATCTTGGAGGTCCTTTCCAACCTTAATGATTCTATGATTTAATGCGGGAAGTACAGAGGAAGCAGGGGAAGGTTGCAAACAAAAAGTGGCATGATCACAGTGGCAGTCTGTGAACACAGAAATGCAAACTGACAAAACTGGGATGAGTTTATCTCTGTACATGGAAGCTCAAATCCCTGTCTCACTGTGCAAAGTGTGTATGTGGTCTGAATGGGATTCACGAGTCACAGGCTCTGCCCAGACAGACTCTGAGTGACCAGAAGAATGGTGATGCTCTCTCAATGAACTGGAAAATGAGTTTTAGTCAACCTGAATTCAAGGTATTAATTAACTGTATGTAAAGAAGTGCAGCTAACACAAGTGAGGTTTTAAATTGGAAGGGAAAGTGATTTTTCTCTAGCAGTGACATGAATTGCTGACATGGAGCGGTTTGTGTGGAGACACTCAATGGATTTGTGCCTCTGCCTGACTAGAAATTTGAGGGATTTTTTACCTTGAAAGAGATGTCAAAAAGGATCACACTCATAAGGAAACTTGAGTCTGACTGGGCTCTGGCCAGAGGAAAGAAAAGTTGCCTCTGAATTCAATTATCTGCAGGATATCTTTGTCCTAGGGTGTCAAAAAGAGCACAGAATGGTCGGCCAACACCACCACCAGACTGAAATGGCTAGGACATTTCCTCTGCTTTGACAGCTCCTCTTTCCCTTGAGTGGAAGGAGACTGACCCAAAAATATCCCGAAAGACGATGAAAAGGAAACTGCTTGGCTACAGTTTCTCCTTGCCATTCCCTGGTTTTTGCAGTCTCTTCCTCTGACTTACCTGTCCTTTTTTAAAAATTTCAGTCCTGGCAAGCAGCACTAAGAGGCTCCAGACAGGCAGGAGGTGTCAGACATACAGGTGAATCAGAAAGTCAGGGTTGCATCTCCTCTGGTTGCTGGCACATGTTTACTTGGGAAATCTAGGTGGAGACCACAGTTTTTTAAGTTCCCAACACTGTTCTTTTCTCACCAAACAAATTAGATGTCCTCTGCAAAGTGTCCCCTGTTGATCTCATTTTAATCTACATCACTTTGGAGGTCAGTGAGAGAGCTGTTTTGCTGATCCACAAATTTATTCTCACTGGTAATTCAGTGTCTTGGGTTTTGCCCCATAATGACAATAGTTACCAGTCTAAAAAGTACTTCATCTTGCTTTTTATTGCCAGTTGAGTTCAAATGTCTTACATGCTATGTGGAGATCCATTACACTTAATAATTTTTAACTCTTTTCTTCAAGCCTAAATGGAAGTTTCCACACATCTAATAAGTAACAGGATACAAAAATTATAACTGTGATTAAAAAAACACAACTAGTAGTCTGTCACAGTATTTTAAATTTCTTTGTGTTTAGATATTCAGTTCAAAATTGTACGTGCTAGACCTCTTAGTGGTTAGGGAAAACAGTGGGGAGTTACTAGTCTGGAGCCAGAGGGTGTCTGATTTTCATTGGAAGCTGGAATATCCAAGGCAGGAGTTGGAGAAGCCAAAAGTCCTTCAGAATAATTTTTCTGTTTTGCAAAATAAACAAAGGAGGATTCAAATGAAAGCAATGCTGGGACAGATTCCCGTAGGAACACACAGCATATTCTGGAGGAATCCTGGGGCTCTTTTCTGCTCTGATTTATATCAGCAGGGTAAACGCTCTTTATTATTTACCAGATGCAAAGGACCAGCAGAATCTACAGGAATAATACGATGCAGTAATCTACAATACATCTATTTCTTGTTTACCTTGTCATTTTCCCGTCTCTGTGCTCTCATGATCTCGGTGCACATGATCTGACTGACTTCTTCAGCAGGAGAAATGAGATCCAGTACAATGCCCTGCCTTCTGGCTCTTTTCTGTCCTTCTGCAATGAACAGATTTTATAACAGCTGAGCTATGGTCCCTATAGAGCAGATAGCTACACCAATGCCCTACACACTGATCACGTGTTGTATTGATGCCATGATGATTTTTTGCTTTTTCATATACCCCTCTCATATACCCTTCCACATACCCTTTTACACAGCTTTGCGTGTATCCTTAGTGCTTTTAGCCCACATACTTGTAATTCCCCAAGTCTGATAACTAGCTTAGACCCAAAGTTCCGTTAAGCCAGGAGACTAAACATCTTGAAAACCTCGAAGTTGGGTCAGAAAGCCCCAGACACCAAGGTCCTCTCCAGAACACATTCTGTAAACCAAGATAGGCCCATTCAGGGGGAACATTCCTCAGGACGGGGGCTTCTCTTGAGCCTCTCATTGGGGAATCTTTGATAGATATGCTAATGTGCAAGGTCTATAACTGTATACGCGAATTATCGTGTGTGTGCATGGTGTGTGTGCATCTTGGGATGTGCATTTTGGGGCGTGCATCCTGGTGTGCATCTTTCGGGTGTGCACTTTTGGTGTGCATTCGGGGGTGCTTTCTACCTGGATATGGTGCACCAGAGGATCCTTAAATAAATACCGAGGTAAAACCCTTTTTCCCCTCTAACTGTGTTTGGCTTTTAATTCTAAGCCTAGGGAAAAGCATCAGTATAAGGACAAGCTGTACAACCATGATATAAACTATGACGTACGATGTAGTTGTACTGGAGTAATGGCATCCACAGCCGTAGAATGCTCCACCAATTCAACTGTGCTGAAATAATCAAACCAGTGGCAACTTCACATTCAGGCATGTTGTTAGAAATCCTAGCCTTAAGCAGAGAGTTGCCTATTTCCTTAAACCCTGATCCAGATTCAGAGGAAGATCTTACCTCCAGTTTCACATCTACCTTGACATCCACCATAAATGGCCAGCTAAGATCCCCAGGGCAGCTAGTGGGAATTGTTTTCCTTCAGGATATTTTTCAGGTTACAAAATGGGTCTGGATCAGCACAAAGTCCCATTCCTGCTCCCTTTGTTCTCCTTCCTCCAGTCTCTTCAGCTGCATGGCAAGCTATGAGGAACTGAGAGCTGAAGAGACACTGCTCATCTTGCATGACAGCAAGACTCTGTACTGCACTGAAGCCTCTGGGCAACCTCTTAACAACATGTGATTTTACTGTCTTCTCCACCTATTCCAGTACTTTGTGGCACACAGGGAAGGTACACTGTACAATGCAATAATGCGTATCTTTTAAAGAAAAAGAACGCATAATGGAAACCTTTTTTAAAAAGAGAAGTTGTTTTGCTACTCACATGTTACTTCACCTACTTGTAATTATTTGTTGGGATTAGAATATACCATTTTTGGCTGTTTAGAACAGTTCTTGAAGTAGGATATTGGTTAAAATTCTTTCTGCCAGGCACTTTAGGCTATGCAATACACTGCTGTCAATAGGTCACTTCCCGCAAATGAAAACTATTTGCAGTGTCATAGACATCAAACACCAGGATAGACTCAAGGTCTTCTATTCTCAGCACATCATTTTACCCTGCACAACTAGAGAATTCCAAAAAATTGTCCCGAAAAGGATCTCCAGAGATCATCTTCTCCATTCCCCTGCCTCACAAAGTATCAACTCCACCTGCATTATCCCCAGTAGCTGTTTTTCTCTCTGTACAGACACAGCAGAGAAAAGGAATGCCACCTTCATTTCCTCTGGAGCCAAGAGAGTTGGAGGTAGGCAACACTGGAAGCTGTTCAGCATATCAGTGAATGGAGAAAGACCTTACTCAAAAAGGATTTCCCGTGCAAAACACAGGATATCAGGGGTTTAGGCAGCTTCATGTTATGACCAGGTCAGTCTGTCTAGCTGCTACTGGAAGACATTCATCTCCTGGGTCCTAGTTCCCTTTCCTGGGTGCTCCAGATCCAACACTTTGTCACCTACTCCGGTCTTGGAGCTTACTTGATCCCACTGGAGGCTGATTTACACAACCAGCTCAGCTGTAATATCAGTATTATGGTGTTTAAACACTGTGGGATCAGACTAGCTCCAGAGAGATGTAAAAGGAACAGCAGGAGCACAGAAGTGAGAAGATGTTTATGGCATGAAGGAGGAAGCAGGCCCCCCACAAACACCGTTCCTGACTACTGCGTCTTAGGTTTAGCTGTTGCCTGGAATGGCACTATCAACCTGTTCTTGATTCTTTAGGTAATAGGCCTAAACTGCCACTGCTGCAAAAACAGCTGCCTCATTGCCAGCTGCTAAATCCACTCCCCATCCCGCGCCCCTCCTTGTGCAACTCTGTGTCTCTGTGCACCCTCACAAGCAGCCAGGCAAAGAAACCAGGGCTAATAGTTGATGGGATACGAGGAAAAGGACAAGGCAGTTCCTGTTCCGTAGGGACGAAGCAGGGCTGGCTCAATGCCTGTTTGTAAAGCAAGTGTGGAAATCATGCCTCAGGCCTGTTTGAAGGACATCTGCAGCAGAGCCATATGCACCTGTCACACCTCCCAGGGCAGCCACCAGACCTTGTGGGCACTCCAACAATTAGACAGCTTCCTTTCCATTGAACACTACTTTTGCCTTTTTTGCCCCACCACTAATATGCCTCTTTAAGTATTTTTAATATGAGATTTTAATGAGGAGTGTTAGGAAAATGTTTTGTTAGCCAGTACCAGGGGAAACATCTATCTATTTTATCTTCAGTATGGCACTGACCACTCTCATCGCCTATGGCTGATGTCCTAGCTAACTACCCAGATGTGCTGGCCAAGCAGCACCTCATGATTTATCTAAAAAATCACCTAAAAAGAGGCAAAGAATGGAGAGAAAAAAGCTAGAAGTTGATATGCTAAAGTCATCATTGCCTTCCACACTTCGGGATTTTATGGGAGGTATTTTTGGAGGCAAGCTGATCAGGGACCAGGAACTCAGTGGTACTTTGTCTCTGTTACTTCCATGTTAGGGGAATGGCACCGGGAGAGTTGGTGTGGAATAATGCCAGTCCCCCACTGCTCACCCGCCTCAGATGTCTTGCACTGCAAATACACCAACTGGACATTCACTGTGTTTTCTTAGCACTCCCATTGCTTCTGCCTGCAATAAGGTGCTGTGGCATCTACAGTCACAGTACAACAGCATTTGTCCAAGATGTGATCTCTCTCAACACCAGTTGCTGTTGTTGTTGCTATTATCATCTGCAGACTAATTTTGCAACACTGACGAGACCAGAGCTATTTCCCATGATGGCTCCAGCCCACATTATCTGCTCTAGCACCATCACCTGCTTGTGCTCCGGGGAAATGGATCATCAGGGCAAGTTTTACAGCTTATCCCTCTTCAGTAATATCTTGGTACCTGCAGTGACTTTTCATCTACTGCCATCTTGTCTGTACAGCACAGAGCCCTAAAGGGACTTCTGGCAGTAGGATGAGGGAGAAGCGTGAGCAGCTGCAAACCTTTACTGGTAGCAGCAAACTGAACTCCGCAGCCATTTCTGTTCACAGCCTGTGATATGAAAGATCTCGGTGCAAACGAAAACACAGCGGAGGAATGCTGTGTCCACAGAAAAACACATTTTTCTCTGCTTCTGTGAAGGCGCTGTGGCCTGGAAGATGAAATGCTACTGCTGAGTGAAGACTGCCTGCCTGAGCCACCGTCTGACCGAGAACTCTGCTTGGACTTGGATTTTCCTCGAACCACAACCCTGCATGAATTCTAAATTATCCAGAGAAAGGAAAGGCATAAATGAGGTGTTTGTGGTGAGACAGTCTCCACTTAAATAGAACCGAAGCGACAAGGAGTTTTCTGCAGGACTGGTGAAGAGAAGCCTCATGGGGCAAGGATGGGGAGGTTGGGGTGACCTGGGAGGCAGGCTGGGCAGGATGCTCAGGGAAGCAGGAGGGACATCTGCAAACAGTCGGTGCTGCTGTCAGTGCCTTGGAGATGGGAAGATGAGCCGTAGCCCAGAGCTAGAGCAGAAATGGCTGTTAAACCTCCCGGGCCCTGGCCGAGTCTGCAGGAGCGTGTCCTTGGTACCGCGACATGGGGCAATTCAGTGTCAACTCCCTCGACCTGCAGGCAGGAGTTCTGCCAGGCAAATGACCACAAACCTTCTCTGACTAAGTACACAGAAACAGTACTCTCTGCTGGAAATTACTTTCTGCAGTCCTTGGGCCTCTCTCAAAAGCCAAGTCAGCGTTTTATACCCGTCTGGGTACCAGAACTACAGTTCAAATTGCACTGTCACTTGTTGAAGATATCTAGCAGAAATGTTTGCCATTGGGGAATTTATTTTGTTGCAGTGGAATTGTTCTACAAGTCTGTGACAATTTCGTGGAAGTTTTGCTTCAGAGATAAAGCTGGAGGAGACAGCTATCCAACACTATCAAAAGACCAGGGTTGCCCTGAGTGAAGCCTTGGGGTGTGACCTTGAATCTACTTTCTCTACTGTTTTTCTTTGCAGTGTGTATGTCAATATTTTTAAAAGATCATGTCAAAATGAAATGTTTTTATCTATCTGAAATTAGCGTTTTCTAGTATATTATTTCACAGGAGTATCTGTATTTCAGAGGAAAATGAGTGAATACTGACTTACTAAATTCCTACATTAAAAAACATAAAAGATACTGCATTTTCCACATGTCCCGAAGCTATTATCTGTTTGAGCCAAACTCTCTATTTTCTCATACTTTTTAATGAGCATGGAGGTCCTTTCCATGTGTAATTCTCCGCAGGAATACATTTAGTGGAAGCAGTAACTCAAGAGTGCAACAATCTTCCTAGGGAAGGTGTCTGAATCTCCCCAAATGTTTGACCTCCTTCTGATAGCCTGCAAAAACGCTAATGACTCTAATGCCTCTCACACTCTGTGCCTAATGACAGCCACTCCTGCTGCCAATTAGATGAGATTAGGGGAGAGATGTCTTGCGCATACTGTACATGACAGCCTATTCCTAGACCCATATATTGCCTCTAAATTGGCTAATGCTGAATTCGGGATGGAAATGGAAAGCTATTTGTGGGAGGCTTGTCCTGAGTTCCCAGCAGGGTGTGAGAATTTGTACTTAGTGCTGATGGTACGGTTATGCTGCATTGCTGATGGATGTAAAAGAGACCTGCCAAGTAGAGACTCCAGAACCATTTCCTAAATAACAGCGATAAAAATTACTATTAGAGCCTAAATCTACACTGTTTTCCTATTTTCCAGGCAACTCCAAGCTACCTAGGGAAGCAAGGACATAATTTGCCCTTAGAGTATCATTATGTGAGTTTTTGTACACTAAGCTTTTTCATACCCACCTCACAGAAGGAAGACTGAAAGGGAAAACCTGGCAGGCGAGTGAGAAAAAAGAAAGTGGAGAAAGAAGAAAAACAGTGGCGCGGGCTCCCCAGGAGCGGATAATGCGAGAGCGCTGTCACGTCAGACCACATCGGATCGCTGCGTGCTCAGAGGTGTCTTACGAGCCCATGAAAAAATCTGTACCAGAGTAATCAAACCCAATTCCCATGCGTTCCATTCGCCTTCTGGAGTCTAGGTGGGTACTGGTTTTAAAACACAAATTTTGGAATAAAATATCATCTTTTGATTTGCCTTATCTCTTTTAAACATGACACTCAATTCTCGCCGGTCAGAAATTTCTATTGAAAATTTGTGTTGCACAAAAAATAACTCTTTCTCAGAAGAAGAGTTTTCTTTAAATGCTGGTTTTTTTCCCTGATGTCTGACCAAATGTTTTGAACCAAATGTTTCAAACCAAAATGTTTCAAACCCTTGGAATACGAGTTACAACAAAGTGGATTCTATTTAAAACTTTGTTGGTATTTATGTTGCTCAACTTTTCTTTTTTTCTTGATGTATATTTTTTTCTTCAGTATTTCATTCTTTTCAAACTCTTCATGGCACTGGAAAATTTACAAGAAAAAATCTACAATTTAGCTGCTCTTTTTCAAAACTGATGAAGTTGCATGTTAGCAGTTTCAGTTCCGATTATTTTCCTTCTTAAAGTAGTTTTTCTAATTTTACGTAGTCCTAAAAAGTCATATGAATCAAAATTAAAAACTAAAAAGTGAAATTAACATTTCAGTGGTATTTGCTTTCAGTGATCAAAATTAAAAACAAAAAAATTTTCTTTCAGAGAAATAGAAAAAGGTGTACGAACATTAAAAACTGTAAAACATTCTGCTGTTATTCACCTGAAGAAGAAGCAATTTTGTATTCAGGACTTTTATGTGAAACAGTTTTGCTGTTTGTGTAATGGCTTTAATCCACGCATACATTTCTGCAGTAAGGAAAACGAAACAAAGCAAAACAAGGTACATTCAAAGTTACTCTGATTATCTCCAGCATGAGTGGAAATGTCCTTCCTGATGCCTATAGCAGATACACTTTTTTATTGTACAAACAGAAAACACATCTACCCTCCACACACACTCACTTCTTTAATGGGAGAGTATGTTCAAAAGAGGAATGCACATAGTAGTGTTAGGAGTGTATAAGAATTAAATCTCTTTCAGTTTTATTTTCACATATGCTGAGTGGCAAAGTCACATCACAGACGGGACATAGGAAAAAAAAAGAATACGTATCTGCTAGCACATTCTCATTTGTATTTTTTTATTTACACGCTCTCTAACAGAGTTCTGCGTTTGGCAATCCAATCTAGTTTTAACTTGCACCCTTCAGAAACTATATTTGTCTACAGTCTGTCCTCCTTGTTGGTCACAAGGAAGAATTTTTTTTCAGGCAATTTTTAGATCCCCTCTGCCCTTCTGTTGCAATTCAGTTATATCCTATCAGGAGATTCTGACTGATATTCCCAACACTGGACTCCTCTACTAGGGAGAATCTCAGGGTCTATATTCCTTCTTCTTTATCTTCAGCTAGATAAAAATTAAAATTATTTGTAAGAAAGACTGCAAGACGTATTTGTCTCCTTTAACTCCTTAATTCTGGTTTATCCTATCATGTTAAGATCAAGAACATGTTGATTACAATCTCAAGATTATAGAGAGCATGATACAATAAATAAAGAATATTAATCCCTTCATCCTTCACTTTTTTGCCATCTTTACTAAATTTCATGCTTATCATCCTGCAACACGAAGCTGTTATTGAGAAATTTTTATCTTTTCGTGATACTGTTTTCTTTGTATTCCCACTCGACTCTTTGCCTATTTCCTGTCTTTTTCTCTCTCCAGCTATTATGCTGAAAGTGTTGCACAGGACCTTCACCTAGAGACAGTTTTTACCATCTGTAGCTGGGGCTCTCTAGACACCTCCTCGTTAAGTTTTACTGGTGTGTTGGTTTAGAGGACAAACTTTAGCCAGTTGGTATTTCTAGCTGTGTAGACTGGCAATTCATGTCATAGCCACAGTTACAATCTCCATCTTAATAATTAATTAAGCAACCTGCTTCTATCTTATCCCCAAAGCTCCCAGGAATATTTTTCACAGCGTAATGTTCAGAGTGTGGTATACTGAACCAGAAATAAACATGACCTGTCATCATAATATCCCTTGTTTATCTCCTGTGTCGTGATTTATGGAGTATTGGGAAATGCAGGTTGAAGAAATCAGTATTTCTTTTGGAGGACTCCTTTCCTTCCCCACCCCACAGCTGTGAGATCCTGGGGAAAGTCACACAGCAGATCAGATGCTGGTTCATCTGCAGCCAGTAACAGAATATTTTGGGCAAGTGTATATCCCACCAGGTCAGCTGCTAATATTTCGCTCTTGCTTTTCAGCGAGCAGGCAGGCATGAGATACTCTGACTAAGACCCAACTTGCACATTCCCACTAAAGCTTAATTTGGCCACATTGCAACATCTGTGTTGTGCTGAGTCCAGTATCTCTCTGTGCTTCCAGGGTCAAACTCATCTATCATCACAGGCAGCAGTTTGGAAGATGGCAACTGCTGCTGCCTCTGGCCCCAACTCACTGACAAAAAGAAAAGAAAAAAAGGACTAATTCATATTTTCAAAGGTGTTCAATAGATGAGGCTACCCTTCTAGGCAGAATCAGGCCAAGTTTCTCCCCAGATATTTCTCCCACACAAGAGGTGCATGCCCTTGAAATTTAATAAAGAGAACAAATGACACTCCATAATTTTCGTCCCAAGCACTGACTGAAAGGTGACATTACACAATAAGGGTAAATCTCCTGCTCCGCTTATACCAGCCAAGAACCCAGAGACATTTCTGCCATAACTCCCAAACCAAAATAGCAATTGGTGAAATACAACCTGCATGCTGTTGTTAAAAACAAGTGTGAGTATTGTAGTTAATGCTTGGCAGCAAGCCGGGGAGACAAAGTTCACCAGAGGGGCCCCGCTGGGGATTCCTGGAGGCACTGCATAAATCTCCGCTCCACTCCCTACCACTGACACGCTGTGTATGGGAGCACCCCGAAAAATACGCCCCAGGCTCCCGGCAGCGAACACCAAGCACACGTCACAGCCCAGAATAAACAGCATGGATGCACATGCCCCCTGTGTGCACGCACACACAGAGGGGCGAGGGGCAGCTCTTCCTTTGATGCAATAGATAATCAGTTCTTCCTTTGATGCAATAGATAATCTTGATCAGATAATTGTTAACCAGTTCCTAAGACTCATTTGGCTCTTACCAGGGTTTTATATCTGATAATCATGGCCCAATCCTTTCAGTCCTCACCGGCTCAGCAGCCACTACATATCTTCCCCCAGTAATTTAGTTTCTGACTCAACAGCTCAGAGTCACATCTTTTAGGAAATCAATTAGTCTTATTTTAAAGGTTCAGAGCGATACAGAATTTACCTTCTCTATCCCAAAGTTTAAATACATCCACTTAAAAAAAGCTTATTGAAAAGCTGTACCTTATGTTAGGTTTTAATGGTTCGGCAGTCAAATCTTTTTATACCTTTGTGTGCTGGACCAAAGAGCCCTGCAATATCAGATATCTCCTCTTCACTTAAGTAATTATAGAACATGATTGAATTGTTTCTTGAGCTCTTTTACAAGTGAAACAAACAGATCCCCTCTAATCTCGCATAGTAAGCATGTTTTCCAGGCCACGATCCATCCTGGCCGGGATCAACTGAGGCAGCTGAAGTCGGAGGACCTACACCCGTCCTCGTCTCCTTAGGATCTGATCCCTAAAATGCTAACGTGAATATTTACAAACTAGAAAGTGCTTAGGTATGTAACTAGACACATTCTACTTTCATACCTTTTATTCAGTTCACAGAAAGCATTCACTATGTTGACCATAAGTGCTCCCATTAAATATAGAATATTCATACACCTATTCAAATACACAGACTACCTGTAAATGCAAAACTAAGCAAAATTCACAATATTTATCCAATAGAAAATTCTGGCATCTCACCTTCTTATTTTATCCCAGCTTAAAACCTGAAATGTTAACATTTGTCAGAGAGAAAATTACGTTTTTACTCAAAATGACAGAACACTGTGTTTTCATAACCTTCAGTACAGACATACCACATCACTGTTCCCCAAATTAAAGCACTTCTGTGTGGATCGATGTTGTTGTGATTCTACATTGCCTCATCATGGTAAACTGCCTGGCAAGGACTGCAGGCTGGTACCCTAATGAACACGCTCAATGATCTTCAAAAGGCCCTGCTCCTTGATGAGACTGCTCCCTCTCCTGAGCTGGCTCATGCTTTTGGGGCCAGGCAGGAACAGAGCAACAAGAAATCTGTACGGCACTGTGTGAAATGGAGACTTTCCGGGAGCTTAGCTCTGGGAAAAGGTTATCAGGCTAGGTTATAACACTGGCATTCAGCCTCGTGCTGTACCAAGCTGCTCTGAAATATTTAAGGTAAGCAGAGCATAGCAGAATTGTCTGACCCAGGCTGAAGGACGAGTGAAGTGTTTCATACTGCAGAAACTCCTGCTGACTGCTTTTCACACAGATATATACGTACATAGACATTGCATGAGTGTCCACACGCTTTTTGCACACAGAAACAGAACTGCCATATGGACTCCAACATAAATACAAATCGCAAGCAAACACACATCCTGAACACACACTCAGCACACACAAAAACCAGATGGCCAGCCCAAATACATGCCCAAAGTGCCCCCACCAATAGAGGAGATGAGTCTTAGGACAGGATGACTTCCTTGCTTTGAGAGTTTCTCTCTACTTACTATGAACTACTTAAATGTCTGATTTAGACTAGAAGCTAAATTTTAATATGGCTAAAATGACACATTATACACATCAGCATGAGGCAAAAACATGTAAACATTTAGCTAACGTATGGATGCATGCAAGCACAAAGCATGAGTATATAGTATTGTTATTAAAAGCACATACCCAGTTATTTACTCTGCAAACAGAAACAGAAACCCTTTTTACCAGCTCCCAAAATTTAATGCAGGTCCTGCTTATCTTCTTCATGCCTCTCCTTAAACTGATCACTGCACAATCAGAAATCTACTTTTACAGTGAAAACGTTGCTCTTCTGTCATCAAAGCTGTAAAGATCAGATTGAAAACATGAATCTGACAAGCTAAGAAAAAAAAGGGGAAAGTGGTCAAAAGAAACCAAAATCTCTCAGTTTCTCAAAACTTACGACTTACTTACTCAGTCTTGCTCTGTTATTTTTAACACTGTTGGCAGCACTGCAACAAGCCCATGCACATTAAAAGCACATTCACAAGGAAAACCTAAAAACATAAATACAAGTAGATATTACTGGCATGGACTCAGAGTATGTGTGCATATCTTACCACCACTGTGCAAATGTAGATGGACAAACTCTACGGATGAGGGCACATTCTTCAGAAGTTATGTCTGTGTAACACCTGCAAATACTCAGCAGGCATCCTGCACAATAGTCACACCACCACAATTATGCACACACAAACACGGCAAACCCGCATTTCTACAATTCTGGAGGCACAAAACAGTCTGGCTTTCTGAGTAGAAGCAACGAAAATATTTTCATTTGTAATTGATACTTTGAAAGTAAATGAAAAATTTTGTTTGGGTTCAAATTAAAATGTCAAATTTTGGCTAGAAAAATAAATGAAACGCTTTTACGTCAAAATAACAATTTAAAATGACAGATTTGCTTCGGTTTCACTTTAAATTGTTGTTTTGTTTTGAAAAAAAAATATTTAACCCATAATGAAAACAAAAATGAGCATTGTGTTTTAACAGGCCAACCCAAGACAAAAATACAGTTTAGAGAAAATGAAAACCGACTGGAGAAATCGTAATGAAAATTTTTTCATTCAAGTCTTCTCTTGGGAACCTTTATTTTTTAGACAGTGGTAACACGCACGTACAACTCACTTCTTATTCTACATACACATATGATCTGTAAGAATATTTCATAAGGACACACTCTGACCACTTTACACACACACAGGCACTCATGGGCACTTTGTGTTTGTGCTTTTGACACGTGTGTGAGCATCAAACACACCTTAGCCCACACTGGACACACACATGTGGTCTCTGTTAAGAAATTCAAGAAATAAAGCCAATTTTAGATCAAGTGAGCTGTGGCCTCCTGGCTCAGGTTCTACTGCAGGTGATTCTATAAACAAAGTTTAGTGCCAATGTGAAAGAACAAATATGCTATAAATAGTTCACGACTTCCAAAAGCCTTTGTCTCATTCCAGTCCTTGCTCTAAACCACACAAGCTCAGATGGGCTGAGAGCACTTCAAACCCACTCCTTGAAATAAAATGCTGGAAATAAAGAAGAACAGCATGAAGGCAGTAAAACAAAATAGGAAAAGGAGGGGGCAGCAGGGGCAGGGGGAGAAAGGCTTTAATTTACTGGGGAGAGTGCCGGGAATGTAAAAAGAGCAAGAGTGGAAGGAAGAAAGGGGACATCACCCTGCCTGATTGCAATTGTCATTAAGTTGCAGCAGGGGTATTAAGTTGCAATGTGGGTGCAAGTGCACGCGGCCCACCTCCAACCCAAACCTCCTGGGCATCTGATTCTTCCCTGCTCTGAGTGATTTAATGCCCTGGCCCATGCGGTTTATTTACTGCCTTTTGCTCCATTTAATTGAACCCAGGGGCCTTCACACCAGTACGGGTCAGTGACGAAGCATTTGTTACCTGTGCCAGGCAGCACACCAGAGGCAGGGGAGAGGGAGGGAATCGGCCACTCAAGCACAAAAAGCAACAGTTGGAGCCTGTGCAGGGGCAAAGTGCTTCACTGCGGATTCTGATTAGTTTTATGAAGCAGGAGGTTACTCTAACATCTGGAGGGAGTTTGCAAGGAACTGAGACAACACGGGCCTGATGCAGCAGATTTCGCATATAATGTGTTTTTACACCCAGCCAGAGGTGTTAGGAGAACTTGAGAAAATCCCCAAATTCTCTGGAGCAGATTAAGTGCCCTAAACACAGTTAAGGAGGCAATTGGTTTAACTGTAACCTTTATAGCTGCTGAATGTCAAATAACAACAATTACCACGCATTTAAGAGTAAGGACGCAAGAATATTGAGGTATGTACCTACACAACAAATCGGGGGTTGCAGCAACTAAACAAGGTGAGACAAATTGCTATCGGGTTATTAATATTAAGATTTAGTGAAATTAAACAAAACTGGAATCACATGTAATGCAGTATTTCTATGTGCTGGCTGAAAATTCAGTCTTCGGTGACAGTGGAAAAGTCTCCACAGAAATGAAGTGGCAATGATAGAGTGATAGTGGATCTCCAGGAGAGGTCACTGTGTTATGACAACATATAAAAGTTGAAGGTACACACACAGCAGACAGTGCCTAAAAGAAAAAGATCAGTCGGACTGAGAGCACATAACTCAGGAATAGAAACAAGTTGGTCACAAATGCCATGCAGCGAGCAAATAAGAATACAAGTACCAGAGACATGTTGAAGACTGTGGTCAGTGTGAAAACATGCAATTCACGCAGAAAGAAAAAAGAAAAAAGAAAAAAGGAAAAAAGAAAAAAGGAAAAAAGAAAAAAGAAAAAGAAACACACAGTATGGTTCTGAGCACTGCAGTAAAGAAGAAATGTGCTGTGTGCTGGTTTTTTTATTTTTTCCCCCCACAGGAATCCATGCAAACTACGTTGCTACCGTTAATGGCTATATAGACTTCTGGCAGCTACATGGACTGCCAGACATTATACCAGTAGCAATCAGAGGCTAAGCAAAGAGGTATTTCAGCAGGCATGGCATACCCAAAAAGCAAAATGGTTTGGTTTTCTTTCAGAAAGACTGTGGCAATTATACGTGAAAATTATTATCTCCGTCAAATCAATTCGGGACACTGTTAAAATTGCTAAAATTCTTTCAAAGTTGCAGAAATTACTCACTAAGCTATTCCAGAGCAAAGAAATGTCCTAGGGGTGTGATATCTGAACAAAAAGTGGCCCAGATTAAACTGTTCTCTTGGGAGAAATTTCATCCTGGGGAAAAAAAAAAGTCCCAGGTGTCAAACAAATAAAATTTTGTTCAGAAACATAAGAGTGGATGGTCTTTTTCCCTGGAAGCACAGATAAAACTCAAACACACAATCAAAACAAGAGCAGAAGAAAAAAGCCCATTGTATTTGTCAGTACAACGTGAGAGAAATCTTGCCCCTTTTTCTTCCATATGTCAGCCAAAATAGGTTTTATGGGACTATTACCCCATGTTATATATGTGAACAGATTATCCTCTTTGTGTTTTATTTTATTCTAAATAAATGTGCCCAAAAAAATAGAACCATGATCTGTAGCAGGACTATTTATATAAAAATTCTAGATGACAATACTGAATGTTATGTGGGCATGAGTGAATGAAACCTAAATATTGCAGTATCTTGGCATGATATCATGCTGAATCAAAACACATACCAGAAGTGTAGACAATGGCGGTCAAATACTTTGAGAGGAGGAAGAATGACATTGGAGTTGTTGGATAAAGGCAGACATCGGAGATTTAACAAGGTATAAGATATACATGGCTTCTGCAATAGTGAAAGACATCTGAGAACAGGATTCTAAATCAGCATTCCATGTCCAGCAGAGAAAACATAAAATCCTATTTTGGTAATTGGACAAACACTTATCCCCCAGTATCATTCAGTCGTAAAAACTGAGGGGTTTGAATTATAAAAATCAAGTGTGTCTGTGAGCTGCTACTAGACAGGGGATGAGACTTCGAAAAGGAATGATCTTTGCGGGTTGGACTAAATGATCTCTAAGGTTCCTTTCAACTCAAACCATTCTATGATTCTATAATGCTAAAACCATCACTTTTACTGGTCTCAGACTTGCCCGGGATTGTAAGGACAGTGCTTCTTGGGCATATGCCATGCCTAAAATCAGTCAGGCTGAAAGCAAGATGAAGAAGAAAACAGCAAAACTCTGAGCCATGTCCCAGAAACTGTAAATCTCTAAACCAACGTATGTATATGGTTGTATCACCAAACATTTGAAAAGTTTCAAAAGGAATAAAATCTGCAAAATCAGATTGGTAGCTAGGCAAAGTTGTCAGCTTACCAGCAGAAACCTTTCCAGTTCATCAAGGTCTCAGCTTCAGACTGTAATAGTACAAAGGTACTATAGTTAAAAAAGTGAACAACATGGAATAAAGACAGCGAGTAGGTGATCTGGCCCTGTACTCATCTCAAAAATAAGAAATGTAGTTATAGTGTCTTTCTTGTAAGACATTTTCATAAAGAAAAAAATACATGCTGACGAATACCACTGGGAAAAAATATAAAATTGAATGAGGACAAGATGTTTAATAGCGAATGAACTAGGAAGTTCATTTATATCACATGCTTGATTGTAGGGTTAGATGTTATTTGTAGAGTGCCACACCAGAGCTGGTTTTACCAAGTGAAATGATTTCCGCTAAAGGCCATATTGAACTTTATCAAATGGAAGGGGAGCTGATTGCAAAACAGAAGGCTTCAATTGCTTCAGAGAGAAAATCTGAAAGAGGGATCAGGGATTAGAAAGAGTTGCCAGGAAATATTTGATAAGCAGCAGACCTAAGGAACTGTTATGTGTCCATTTTCAAAATCCCTTTCTTTCCTGCTGTGCAAAAACAAGAGCATTACTTGGCTATGTGTGAACCACAGAATCTGAAACATCTGGAGGGTAGTTAGACAAAAGGAAGGACAAAGAAGGAAGCATTTACGTATTCTTGTTCCCTCAACAAAATGGATATTTTTCTGCAATGTGTGCTCCATAAGCACTGGGTATGCTGCAGTATGGGGAAAGGGGCTGGAGTCTGTCTAAACATCTCTGCTGAGGGCAGACAGAGCTTCAGCAGAGTAAGGGCCCTTGCATATTTCTGGCAACAGAATGAATAAAGTAAAGGTGTCATTGAGAGATATGATTGACTTGGATACACGAATTTGCAGCAAAGACAAGACGGATGAAAAAATGGGAGAAATTAGGTACCAGGAAATGCCCATTAAAGCTGTTTTCACTTTGGTTGAAATGGGAAATATCCGTGCAATGAAAGTCCACACCAGTCAGAGCTCCTTGGATCATGGGTCTCCATAGGCAGTCAGCCTGCCCTGGAGCTGGGGATCCTAGCTTGGACTTCTGGGACACTTGGACTTCTATGGGATGCATAAGAGTTTTGAACATGTTCCCATGGTAAAACAGAACAGTTATGGCTGCCATGAGAGTATGAGGGAGCACCAGGTAAATGATTTTTTAAGTGATTTCCTTTTCCCAGACCTTATAAGGCAGTTCCCTGTCATGGTAAAAATTAGGTGAATTGTTTCCTCCTCCTTCACCCCACAGAGCATCCTCCTGTGAGAAATTATGTGACTTGCCACCCCATTTTTGACCTTTTTGCATCCATTCATTGGTCCTGCTCATCAAGGGGATGGCAGCTCTAAGCAGGTAGTAGTGAGGAGCAGAGGAAAGGAAACAGGTTTTAAGTGGTGGCGTTTAACCCTTGAGGACTCCTGCAGAGAGAAAACTCACGAGAGAGAGCCTCCTCTGTTAGTTTCTCTTGTACCACCTTTGCTGTGGCTCTGTTGCATCAGGACTCGGCTTGTCACTCATTCACCTCTAAGAAAAATCCTGAAGCACAGCAGGAGCGATTTGGAGGTGGCCACCAGCACAGCAGGAGCAGCTGATAGATCAGTCAGCACAGAGCAGTAGGAAGGATTAACACTTTGTGAGAGCAATAGGGATGGATGTTCACCTTGTGCTGAACTGAGAAAGGCATACAAGCCTCTTCAACAGAACCTTTCCTGTTGAGGCGGGAACAAAGATTCAAACGAAAACAAATGATATCCTGCAAACTGTGATTACAAGCTATGAACAAGGTACAAAGAGAGAGGGACAACTGCTTCTGTCTGGATAGAAATCTTTAGCTTCCATGTCTCTGGGTGTGGGCTCAAAGTGGGGTTTCCTCACATCTCCTAAAAACTGGACCAGCAGCTCATTTTTGGCACTATGTATATTTGCCTTGAGTCTTTTTCTGATGACAGTATGACAGTAGGAGAACCAGGGAGAGAAATTATGCCCTGAACACTAGGTTGGACTAATGCTTGCAAACATCTGTCCTGCTTCACTGCTGAGGTGGAGACCTGAGATAGCTATGTCACCAGCTGCTACTGCCAATTTATGTACCATGTCATTGAACCCTGCTTGGAACAAGTCTAATTGACATGCTGCTTAAAACAGTGGTAGCAGCACATTTTCCCCCCATTTACGCAGGGCTTTAGGGACAGCAGGAGTGCTCGTCCAACACAGGTGTCTTGTAACTCTCCCAGTGTCACAGCCTGGTACTAGAATGAGGAGCTGTAAGCCCATTGTTCAGGGGCCTTTCCAGCTAGGGGTAAGGGGTCAGTTATTTGTCCTACAGCCAGCGGGGCACAGCAGAAGAGATGAGAGCAGACCCTCATGTCTCATGAAGTAGCTGTTGGGCTTGACATAAGACAGCTGCCAAGCAAAGGCAGCACTTAAAATACTTGGGCATAAAGGGTGAAAGGACAAGTAGTTTCTACTCAGGCTATACAAAGCTATTTTTTATTTGATTTTTTCAGCAGCCACCTTGTTGAAGTGCTCTTTTTATCAGCTCAAAGAAAACAATTCAACATATCTTCACTATTAAGAGTTTCGAATCAGTGTCTCTGGGTATTTCCAGCAAGGAATTTTAGCAAGCATGAAAAACGAGAACTTGTATGCGTGATATTCCTAAGGTTTAAAATACAGCAATAAAACCCCCGAACTTCTCTGACAAGATATCTTCAGTTGAACACGCTACTACTTTATAAAAATCGTAGACTGAGCTATACACAAACTAGAATTGGGGGGACATAAGATTTTACTTTTTTTTACATACTTCATTTAAGCTCTGTTACAATGATGTTTTCTGTATTTTAAGAAGCCCATGAAGAGACTCAGATGCTGTCTACACAATAGTATATGACCATGAGAGCAGGACAAGGAAATACAGAATACATTCTTTCTCAGCTTTTGTGAATCAAAAGCATCTTGAACAAGTGGCATGGCCATTGAAGGAACCAAAACCATAGAGACAACATCTCTTGTAATTGCTTATACAATAAATGAATGGAAGAGTCAGTCTTTGAGTCCAACATTTTTGTTTCCTCACGCCTTTCCTTATGTCATTAGTCAAGGAGACTCAGCAGGAAGGAAGCCTATAGGATTAAGTGCTCATCAATAAATACGGAAATAAATTTGCACTGGCTTTGGTGGGGGGTTGGAGATTAAATGCTGATAGACCAGCCCCACACATAGCACATGGCATCAGGATGTGAAGCACTGCCACTATGACAAACTTCTATCGAGATGGTTCTGTGGATCAGCCAAAACAGAATTTCACCACAGCACTGTAAACCACATTAGTTATTTTCCTCACATCATATCTCAGAATCAGGCGAGTACTTTAGACGTGATGAAAATTTGCAAGAAAAGTTTAAAAGTGGGAACATGCTTTCTTCCCTGCTCCACAAAATGGTTGGTGTTTTCTTCCAAAATACAGCCTATGCAAAGGGTTACATCTGAACAGTTACATAAACAGAACTGGAAAAACTTAAACTTGGGGGAAATTAAATATGTATCTGTCAGTTTGTTTATTGTGATACTTCATAGATGTTAACACCAGAGGGCTGTTACCACTGAATCTGATGTAATGCAAGTCACATCCTCACTCAAAGATTTGTTTCCTTACTTACATAATATTCTCTACTGAAATGGGTGAAGAATTCTCATTTCCATGGCCTGGAGAAGGCTTTCATGAAGGAATTGTCCAGCAGCCTGGGACTGGTCTGGAAAGTAATTTTAAAGTAGACATACATTCTTAATTTGAAGTCTCCAATCCATTACAAATTTAGCTTTTTATTGATAAGCTAATTAATCATACTAAACGTTGAGAAGCTGTATATTTTATTCAAATTTGCATTTTTCTAACCTCAGTTTCCAGATGCCACATTTTGCTACACCACCATCAGCTAGATTGAAGGGTCTCGAAATTACATACATCTCTGCCTTTTGTAGACTTCTACTGATGATGATTAATTTGCCCGTGAATGTTCCCTTTCACGGCCTGAAAAAATAAGCTCCTTTAGTTTCTCATTTTAAGGAATGTTTTCCAGAATTCTTTCTTTCTGTTTTTCACACCTTCTTCAATATTCCAACCTTATTCTGTGAACCAACACCAAAATCAAGCATAGCACCTAAGGAGTAACCTTTGGAGTAACCTACACAGAGGTTTCATCACCACCTCAGAACAAAATCATTTGAACTGCTTCTGTTTTTCTTCTTGGCTCCTTATCTGTAGTCCCCTTGAATGATCACAGTGTCTATACTAATTTTCAAATCCCAGACTTAGTCACTCAGAGAATTCAGGCTGTGATATTTCTTAAAATGTTTACTAGAGGAAAACACCTTAATCTAAACTTGATTTAACATTAAGAGTTGGTCAGTAATTTTACAAAAAAGAGACAAAGGATGTTACATCCTAAAAATGAACGGAGCTAATAATAACATGAGGATTACACAAACATATATCGAACTTAGACATTGTTACATTGCAATTCATATGTTTTTGAAAAAATGTTCGCATTTAAAAATGATTGATTCTGCTTTAGAGATCTGTGGAAGTACAGCTTAGAACAAATACAGGAGATTGTTTTGTCAAAAGTGTGAATAAGCCTTTTTGCAAATAAGAAACATATATAGAAATGGTTGAATACAGTCATATGTGTGCAATATGAATTCAAGAAACAGGCAGACACAAATGTGAGGTTTTATGTGATTACACATTGCATAGTCTCTGCTACTGTCAAATGATATTCGCACTGACATAAAGAAACTCAAAAACGTATGATACCACGAAACAGTAAATTTTCCAGAATAAAGAGGAGAAAACAAAACAGTAACCAAGAAAAAACTTTTCACTTCAGAATGCCTTATCTCTTTTTTCACTGAGAATAGAAAAATCCTTTTACAGACTCACAGCAGCTCTCTGCAGGCAGGCTACAGGGTACTTATTTGTAACATTCATGTGTGTATAAGGCAGTCTGTCCAGTCAAATATCTAAAAAAAAAAAAAAAAAAAAGGAAGCAGCATATATAAATCTTTTTGCATTTGTTAAAATCTGTAATCATTCCCTTAAGTGACGTGTTTCTGTAATTAGAAAGTTTGACAGACACCTTTAAAGGCAAATGTAACTGATTTCTTCTTTGTTAATTACGCTAATTCAGGAAAGAAGTGTTTTAGGACCCATCCTGATTGTTAAAGAACAATCATTTGAAAGCAGTATATCCTGAGATACACTCACCATGTCTGACTTACAGTCTCCGTTCAAAGACCACCACTGAGATCAGCCAGGAAAGTACATGTACACATACAGGCAAAGCAGAATAATTCTGTTTGAAAGAATAAACTCTAGTAAACCTGGAGAGAAAATACAGATGTCATGTCAGTCTGCAAGTGAATCATTAGATGGTACTAATTTGTTGAAGTCAGGAGTCAATGAAGACAGTGAAGTCATGGGAGAATTGTGCTCCAATGGTTACATCATTGATTATTTCATTTTAATGTCCATAAACCAAAACTATCAGGTTGTCCCAGCATTCATGCAGGACTCTTTATGGAGTAATCAATAGCCAGTGCCAAGGATGCCACTGGCTTTGAGATCTGTTCTTTGCTAACTTTTACCTCTTACTCATGATTTCCTACATATTTTTTCCAAACAGTGACAGGAACAAAAGGATGAGAGGAATTTAAATCCCCTAAAAGTAGGCTGTTGAACAAGCCAGGAAAAAACGGATTCAGCTTCTAATAGATAACAGTTCCTTAGATATGCTTCCATCTCAAAATACCATTTGTACAGAGAACAAACGTGCTGATGATGTGGTAAGCCACTTGGCCCAAAAGAGGAAATTACATTCAAGTCCAAAATATTGAATCATTTGGATATGGTTTTCACAGTGAAAAGAGAAAAGATATTTTTGCTGCAATCGGCACTAAAGAAAACAGTTTTGGAAAGGCCTGTCCTTGCCAGTTTTTGCGAACAGCTGTGCCGGGTCACCCTCTGAGGGCGAGGAGGGCACTTTGGGGTGGGAAAGAGGAGAAGGCACACGCCAGTATGAGGTTACCAGTTGCAGGGATGGCCTTCATCCAACTCCATTATGTCAGCCCAGGAGTCCTGATGTTAAGGATTAGTTCTGCTTTGTATGACCTTCTGAGTTTCTAATATCACATCTGACAAAAATCACAGGATGTTACTAGGTCTGTCAGCTCTAACTGGTACTGATCTACGTGAAGGTTTCTGGTACATGTCAGTTAAGACAGTCCCACACGGAAACTAGTTGTGAACGTGAGACGTTCCCACTCACAGTGAAATGAAACATTTATAGTGAAACATCTGCACTTTTCAGGAACTGCATGGGCCAGGATTTCTTATAGTTGAGGGAAGAACACTTACTAGAGTGTATCTCAAACTACAGCTGTTTTACGGGAATGGCTGTGACATGTCACCATCCATGACAATACCCTATCCATTGCAACACCTCTAAAGTAAGGGAGAGTGCAGGAGTTTGTTTTATTTCTTTTCTATGACCCACGTATTGCCTTTAGCAAGTTCACCTCTCTCTCTTGAAACAGCATTCACAAATTTTTTATGAAATATGCTGTATGAAGTATGCTCTTTCATTATGGGGAAAAATTCTTTCAAGCTTGTCACACTGTCATATGACAGCACAGATATCCTACAGCCATTACTTCATACAAATCATCAGAGCAATGTTAAGCTTCTTAGAAGCTCTTCTATATGTGCATGCTACCTATATTTAAAAAAAAAATAATAAGTGCAGGATGGCTGATAAGTCATTTGTTTGATTTGTAGACTAAAAGAGGAATGTCCAGAACTGCACATTGGCCACTGTTATGTTATTAAATATTTTTTCTGGTCATTCTGAGCTAATCTGCTGACACACTGCCAGGAAAACAACATGCTATGCTCACAGATTGCTCGGGGTTAGGATAACTGATGACATCAGATGGATTTGTAGCAAACTTGAGTTTGAAACTTTGTGATGCATAAGTGATTCTTAGAGAAATTATCAGTCCTTGCAGATCAATGCAAAAGACACAAATTAAACAAACCCTTAGGTCATGTAAATCAAAAGAAGGTAGCCTAAAAAATGGCAAAGGGGGTTGGCACAGTACCAGGAGGATGTGCTGTTGGCATCCAGTACTGCCACTCACATATTTGACTGCATGGCGCTTCTTGTGTGGTGGATTCCAGTGGATGTGATTATATTCACCACCACAGGAGAATGACATTGTTAACCGGCTGTTACCAAAGGCAGTGTGTGTCCATGAACTCTTGCCTTCCCAGGAAGCCCCTTTTTCCACAATGTGCGCAGAGAACCACCAGCAGTCAGTCTTCCCTTCTGTCAGGTTGAAAGTGTCGGCAGAGAGTGCCCTGATGACTTACAAACTCTAAATTGCCCATGACTTGAAACAGCTCATGATTTAAAATTGTAAGGGGTTGCTCAGATTTAGAGACAATACTGGCTATTGATTGAAAAAATAATTTTCTGTGCTCATGCTGCACAGAATGAGTAAGAGAGAAACTTCTATGAGCACAATGGAGGAAGCAGAAACCACTTATCAGATAACAACAAAGTTGTCAATCCTTGCCCAAATCTTGAGGTAAACTCCTGGTTTTACTAGTGCCATGCTTCCTTGCCTACACACACCTGCTTTCACCTTTTCAACAACATTCTGCTGCCTGACCTGGAACACTGTGAAATCTGTTGTGCACCAACTATAAGAAGGAAAGCCCAAGCTGCATTGATTTGTACCTCCTTAATAACCTCACCCTCATCCAGTCCCTAGGCACCCTTTATTTTGTGCACTGAATGAAGCAGGTAACCTACAAAAAAAGTAGAGTCACAATTAAGATAACAAAATTAACATTGCAACACACTTCCAAAAAAGGTTGAGCTAAGCTTGGGCAGGCAACTTTAATCCTACGATTTCTTAACTTTTGAATACATAACTCCTTAGAATTTTTATTCGTTTCATATTTTTAAGCAAAAAAGCATACAGAGGCATATGAAGTATGAACTTCTGCAAGAGGCAGCCATGTGGCCACTGGCCACTTCTTGCCACCATTAACCAGCAGCAGAAGGGAAGAGAAGATGTGCTCCTTGCCTGCAGCTCCAACTGTGCCAGTATACTCAGTGAATAACCCACTCAAGTGACACATCTCCTGAACCTCTGCCCCTCTCACCCCAGCCTGAAAACCCACTCATTAACAAAAAAATTGTGTCTATTGTGTCTTCTGCAGACATTTGCAGAATTACCTTTCAGATTGTCCCATTCAGGTCTCAGTATTTCTCTGTACTTTATAAGAAAGGCAAGCGTAGGCTTGGCCTGCCTATCACACACGTGTAAATATTGCTAGTGCTTGCACTCAGAGCACGAGGGTGCAGCCTGTCTGCATCCATCACATCCTGACTCACACCCAGGGCTATAAAATGTTGCTTGGAAAAATGGTAGTTCTGTGCTTTTTGAAGGATGGGCATTGGTTTAGAGAGACAGACAGAGCCCTAGGGGTGCGTTCTGGGCATTTCCTGCTGGACTATGCAGTTGTAAAGATCAGTCACATTACGAGCCTCACCAACTTGACAGAACCCCTTTAACTAAATCTGCAAATGAAGGCAGCCCCTGGTGGGAAGGAAGGGCCACTGTGGCTTAATTAAGTGTTAATGAAAAGCCCAGGCCTTTCCAATACTAGCACGGAAGAACTTAAAGTAACACAACCAGTTGAGGATTGCTCTCGGAAAAAAAGTAGGCTTGAAGCCACCTTTGCAGAAATTATACTTCTCTTCCTTGTAGTGATTCTGGTGTGCCCAAAAAGCCTCCAAAACATGAGATGTAAGGTACAATTTTAGCCGACCATTGCAAATTACCCTCTTATCCTACCCTGCTGTTCCACTCTCTCCACATCAATGTACCAGCCATGCTTACGGAGTTTTCAGACCTAGAAATTATCATCTCCTGTAAAATACATTGTAAAGTGCAGAAGTCACTTGAAGTCTACCATCTGAATCCCTTTTAACATTGCCTTGAGGGATGGCCTCAATTCAGCCAGTTAATTTCTAGATACCAAGCAATGGTTAGATGTGGCGAGGTCCTCAGTTACAAAGGTTATGCCTGCCAGTCTCACGTACTGACCTGCTGAGAGATTGAGATCAGTTTCTCTGTCTTTCCGCAACAGTCAAGTAACCAGCAGCATTCACTGGTCTACTGTGGCAAATGAAATGAGGAAGGAAAATAAACCAGTGGTGATATTAACTTCTATGCTGCTGACAAAGGTTCTCTACAGGCATAAGATGAACATGTCCGTGGATGTTCAGTCACCAGCAGTAATTTTCCCATGAGCTAGCTCCTCATTAATATTCTCCAAATTTTCCACACTGTGGAACAATCATGGGAGTAGAAGTGGAAAAGTCCATTGTTTGAACAGTCTGTTGGGACCAAAGAAGGCGAACTCCTTTTGCTATATTCAGCAATTATGTACTGCTTTTAAATGCATCACTGTTTCAAATGACTCAAGAACTGGCTTTCACCATCTCTTGTAGATGGCGTTCCACAGCTAATAAATGTC
The DNA here is from genome assembly GCA_013397725.1 of Rhagologus leucostigma. Taxonomy (NCBI): domain Eukaryota; kingdom Metazoa; phylum Chordata; class Aves; order Passeriformes; genus Rhagologus; species Rhagologus leucostigma. The sequence continues at coordinate 962,121 of VZTD01004011.1, read as the reverse complement.
ACTGAAGATTTTTTTTTCCCTTAGTAGACCACCTATGTTTAGGTTTCTTCATTCTTATCTCATTAGTCAAACTGTAATACTTTACCCTCTTTGGTGTTTGATGCTGGAATTACATGTGGATGGCTCACATAGATTTATAGAGTCTAGAAGGGGACTCTGTGATGATTTAGTTTGACTTTTATATAACATAGAAAAAAAATGTCAAGCAATTGCTCCATCTCAGCCATTAATTTTTGGCAGAATCAAAGCATAACTTTTTAAAAGACAATGAGTCCCCATTAAGAGACTTCAAGAGGCAGAGAATTTATGATGTCCCTGGGTAAAGCGCTACAACAGATCATTATTCTTATGGTTACAATTTTAATTCTGAGTTTTAGTGACCTGAACTCTGAGTCATCAACACTTGCTAAAACTTTTGCCATTAACGAAGTCTCTATTTTCAACTCTGCTTGAGTAATACGTTAGTTTTCATTTAGCTTATACCAGTTGTGAGTTTTATGCTGTCTGACTATGGTGTTGCAGTCTTCAGAGAAACAGAGATTTCCAGATTACCCAGAACTACCCAGCAAATGTCACTCATGATTGACAGGGATCTCCTTGTCCCTGTACCTTAAGAGATCTGTCTTTGTGCCCCCTGTCTTTCCAGCTTCCTGTCTTTCCGTCAAAATGGCCAAAAGAAAGAAAATTAATTTTGAATGAGTAGTTATTACCAATTTTTCTATTCTACCTTTGTGACACTTTTCATTCAGAAGATTCGAATTATCCGTGCTAAGAGGAACAATTATATGCAGAGTTCATTTTCATGAAGAGGAAGCTGGAAGGGTCTGAGGAATTTATGCACCAGTTTAGAAAGGAGGAGAGGGCAAATCTTTTCCCCAGAACACTATTGTTACCAAGTTAAATTGTTTTTATAGAAACTTACATATGCCTTTTTCAGACTAACAACAACTCTGAGTAAATAGGATCCTGGCTTTTAAGGATTCCTCCCAAAAGCCTTTTCACGTGCAGAACAGAAGGGAATTTATTCTAAGCACCTAAAAACTTTGACAATAGTAATAACATAATCTTTCACTGTGGTTTACACATTTGGCCTTGTTGGACATGCATTTCTGTACCAGCAACAACTGAGGCTTGACTTTATTTTTACCTTTGAACTACTGCCTCAGCTGTTGATACAGTCACACTTCATCCTTATCTTGGTACAGATTATCTTCCTCTAGTAAGGAACTCAGCTACACCAATCGAAAGAATTGTGGATTCACTCACCACAGGTGACTCCCAGAAGCACCACCAGCAGTCTGTGCTGGCCTGGATCACACTGTGCATTAATGGCCACGCAGTGGCAGAGTCGCCTCCTCCACACATCCTGTCCCACTGTTAGCACCCTATCTTCCACAGATAGGACGGATACAAGTGAGAGACTGGATGCAACTTCTAACTAAAGCAACAGGTCAACCATGTCTAAGTAAGCGGGTGCATAATAAATCCACTGTTCACAAAGGGAACTGGTCAAAGTATAGAGCTTGCTTGTAGCTCACCTCCTCAGCTCATTCAACCTCCATTTTAAGTCAGGAGGACATGAATGCAAAATCACAGAATTCAGACCAGAAAGAAATTAGGCTATTCTGAGCTCCTCTGTCTCCTACTGAGAACTTTGTTAGATTTCATTTTATGACCTTGCTACCCTTTGGCAGAGTCCAGTGACTCTGGTTTGACTAAGGCATACCAGCCAAGAAAGGACTAGTACAAAAGATTATTTGCAAAGGGAGCAAAAGATTTTCTGATATCACAGCAGTGTGACGTCTGAGTAAAACTGAGATGGAACAAGGAGCACAAGCCACTTTTCCATTTCTAACTTCCATTTCTGAGCAAGAGAGGGAAAATGCTCCAGTATGGGTCAACAGGACCATTTTCTGTAGTGCAACACTTCCAGCATCATGTAGTATCAGGAGCTGTGTACAACACGCTGCCAGCTACTGACTGCAGCACCTGCCTTGGACATGAGACAAAATCCAAACACGGAGCCACCTCAGTTCTACAGAGATAAGAACTAATGAGTTAGCATTCCATGATGGCACCTATCAGACAACAGAAGTGACACATAAGACCTACAGAAAATCTCATCTGGTAGCTGGGCTGACTAAAACATAAAGCCCAGATTCTTTGCTGCGAGGTGATGTCTACTCTGTGCTGTTTCAGGATTTCTGCAGGTCTTAAAGAGCTATTTAAGTGAAATAAAAATAACTTTTCATAAATAAATAGTTTATTGACCAAACTTGCCAAGGCTGCATCTCCCCAAACCTCTGGGGAAGAATTGGCTGTACTGAATCAACTATACTTAGAAAGGTCCCTCTCTTCATGCCTTCAACACCTACAAATCTTCCAGGGCCTCCTGGGCTGCCCACAAGCTGACAGCATTTCTGCAATTAAACTATACTGGCCTACAGTCAATTTTACAAAAGGAAAGTGGAGGATTTCTCTACAGCCTATAGGAAAGAAGACTGGCTGAGAGGTTTGGGGAAAGGTAGAGTAGTAGATACAGAGTAGAAGCAGTGTAGCAGAAGAGAGATTGGGTGGATTTGCAAAAAGATGTCCTGTGTTGCCCTCCGTGCCTAGAATTAGCTGAGCTTTGGCCAGGTGACAAAAATACAAGTCTTTCCACCAAACAAGAATAAGATTTTTTTTAGCCAGTTTTTTTTTTTGGTGTTAAACACCTTGTTAATTTTTCAGCTATTAACAGCCGTTTAGCACATAGAGAGTGTGGTGGGCAGCTTATGTAGACGAATGAATTAAGGCTAAGAATGCACACTAAGATGAAAATCAAAGCTGTCTGTTTTATTGAAAGGCATCTGCAAATGAGAAGGGAGGAAATTGGTATCTCATTAAAAATGGGAAAGAGAGCAACAGCAAGAGGTAGGGGGGGCTGAAATCTCATTAAAATAACTGGAGAGTCTGTCCTAATTATATGTTTCCAATTGCTAACAAGAGGATATTTGTTAGAGGTTCAGAGTGTTTTTCCTCCAACCAAAACAAACAATATTAATGGCATTATTCTGTCTGCTTGGTGCAGTAGCAGCAATGGAATCTTTTGCAAAATAAACACTTCAAGGCTGAAGATCAGCAGAGTTAAGGCAAGCAAAAAAAGGTCAATTACTTTTTCTCTTAATGACTAGTTGGAGTTTTGTGGCCTGACCTCTATCCCACTGCATGTGAAGTGGCAGGTGGGGCTTAAAAAGAGGCAGCTCAGCTTAATAATGAACTAGTCCATAGGGCAGCAGAGGCACCCCGGCCCTGAACTACAAAGCTAAGAGTTCCTTTCAGCCTCACCAGGTGCCTGTGTCTGTGCTGGAAAACAGTGAGAGTCATCACTCACCTCTGAACTCAAAGATAAGCCATCTTGTGTAGCAAACAGAGAAGTGGACTGAATGCCAGCAACCTGTGACATTTAGTCACAGTTCTTCCACTGGCTGATTCAATTGCTTTGCAAATGTTGCCTTGCCTCCACTTGCTTCTGTGTAGACTGAAAATAAAAACACTTTCCCTCACTGTTTCAAGACCACAGTAGAAATGAGATGGAAATACGAAGTTCTACCACACTGCAGGAGGAAGCCTAGAGCCTATCAGTACTGAACAAACTGCAACTGAGCTTGGCTAAAATGGTCCAGAGTTTGTCCCTCAAACAGCCTCAGTCTGGTTTGTGAAACCCATTACAGGTCGTAAGAGGGCTGAGTTGCACCACTATGTTCAGAGAAATTCTATGCATCTGTTGGGGAAACTATGGAATGCTCTGGTCAAACTGGACAAGACTGCCCATGCAAATGCAGTGTGGACCTGAGTCAGACAACCTTCTTTCCAATCTCCTTTCCTCCTTTCTCCACCTTTTTTCTGTTTCACAAGTGATTCCTCTGATAATCCTGCATGCTGGTATTACCAGCAACACACAAGTGTGTCTAAAACCTTGACGACAGTAATTAATGTATTCCATCAGCACCCATGTCTCACAGCCAGCTGTTTTGTTGTGAAATCTGCCAAGCCCTAGAGGCTGAAGGCTGTGCCCCCTGCTTTCACTCCATACAAAGTCTGGTGTGACTTTCACTTAACGATTAGTGGCTTTATTCAATCCATCAGCACAGGGCAGGGGTTACACTGCTCTCAGGGGCATCCAGCAAAACCTGATCTGATAGAAAGCACTCTGCTAAAGGAGAAGCGCCTATCAGAAGAGTAGCTGCAGGTGGAGAAATGAGACAGGAAGAAGGGGTTCATCTCCCTCCTTTTAGGGAGAGAAATACCACTTCTGTTCTGCTTAGTTATCAGAGTATACAATAGGATGCCTGAGGAAGAAAAGTCTTGGCTGTCAGAATAGGCAGATAAGACAGGAGCTATTCTTGCAAGGACCACCAGACTGTGCATCTGGGATTCTTGTCTTATTCTGTTCCAAGCATCGTCTAAGAAACCTGCTAAGAAAACTGTTTTGTACTGTCAAGCCCCCATAATTTCCCTGTATGGAAAACTCCATTGTTAATTGCACAAAAAAAAGGAACAGACTGTTTTTATATAACACGCATATTGCCAAGCTGCAAGTAGAAAAGGAAATTCTGAACATCTGGAAAGAAAGCCACTTGTTTACCCAAAACTTAGAGGAACTAGAAATGGAAAACCTCCTTTGCAGTTATTGATTAATAAGTTTATGAATCACTAAGATTACTCCTGTCCTTCTCTAATTCACAGCAAGAATGTGCATGCAAATGAGTTTTCCATTGCTATTGTCTCAGTAAAGGCAAAGGAAACTCAGGTAAAATAACTGGACTTGAATTTTGCCCTTAAAACAGGTAGGTTGATTCCCTTTCTCAAATCAGTAGTATCGAGGCAGCAGTATCAAAGCATTCTCCAGCAGGAACTTTAAACTTCAAATGTGGCAGACAAGAATGTTCCATAAGGTCCTTGTTTTCTTTGGACCCAGCCAAACCTACCTGGAGGTTCTCAGTCTATGTTGGACGCCTTAGAAGTCCTTCAAAGCTACCACTTATTCCCTGTCCAAGCTGCACTGCAGGCTGCAGTTGTCATTCCTGGTTCCTGCACTCCACGTTGTTTGTTTGCAGTACCTTTTTGCACCTTTTGCCTCCTCTTTTTCACAGTAAGTCTATGTGCTTTAATCCCACCTTCACAACTCTGCTCTTAATTCCGTCTCATTCACGAATCAGAAAGGATTCTGTGTGATCAACTCTGACTTATGGGGTGGATGAAGAAGCTGTCCATCCTTCCACTAGAGCTGTCTGTCACTGTCTGTAGACCTGCAACACCTGAAGTGGTTGGCACTACTCAGCCTCCCAGTTCAGGGCAGCGCCATGCCGTCAAATGTTGCCAACAGAAAATGCTTTCTACCCTCATGAGTTTATGTGTTTTTCTATCCTGTTGTCTTCTCAGAAATATCCTGGACTGTCCGTATTTAGGAGCTTTGCTTTTTATCTTGCAGGTGGTTTTTGGTTTTCTTTATATTTCCAGGACTCATCTCTTTTACCCAGAGCTTGGGTCTTCTTATTCACTTTTACATAACACATAGCAAAGTTAAATTACTTTCATAAAGTTGTGCAGGGGAAAAGGGAAAGCAATCACTTTCCAATTTCTAGAAGAAAACTGAGCATGACACTTCACTGGAAAACAATCAGCGATGCCACAATGTGCACGTGAAATATTTTCCAAGGACTTTCAAAGTTTGCCAGACTTGAATTCCAAGACCTGGGCCATGTTTATCAAAGAGAGTGCACCCCATTTGATCCACCACTCTTTTGCAGAAAAAGCAAAAATCAGCCTTTACCAATCATCACTTTAGGTGGCAAATACCTTCAGTAACTAGGTGTGGTATTTAAGTATAGGTGAAGACTCCCTCCTGTGGAGCTTACAAACTCTGCAAAACCCTATCAGAATTTGAGACTGCTCTGCAGTGGAAGTGGAAACTATTAAACTACATTTGAGACAGCCATTAGCTTTGGAGTCAAATCCCCAAAAAGATGCAGGCAGACAGTTTGAGTCAGTGGTGCATCACTCTAACTCTGCTAGCCTGAAAAAATAGATTCAGCTGTTGCCACATCAGTGGGCAGCTACAGCAGGGTGGCTGTGCATCACTAAACCATTTTCAGAACAAATAAGGATGGCTGTGATGTTGTCACCACGTGCTTGATCTCACACTCTTTGCACTTTCGATGTCATGAGAGGCGTGGGGCCAGGGGCAACTGGGGGCATTGGTGGATTGTAGGGGAACTTCTCCCTCGTGTTCGTGCTTATGACAACTGCTTGGACATTCACAAATACCTTCTCTCATTTAACAGATATGAAGAGCAGAGAGGGCACTCATGAAAGACTCTGCGAATGAAAACTGGGGGGCTGGATGAAGTCTGAGCTTCAGAGACAGCTCAGGTTTCCACACTTGAAAGATTCTCAGGTATCTCAATAGATGTGCACATCTTGCTCCAGCACAGCCCACACAGCTCAGTGCCCATCACACACCAAAGCCCTCCCTGTGGCATTGCCAAGAGACTCTTGCTGTCCCCATGGCAAGAAGCCTTGAGGGCCTTGGTCAGTTTTGGAGAAGAAACATGGAATGGCCACACAGGACTGGATAGTGGCTGAGGGGAGAATCTTTTGAAATAGAGATGGCTGGAAGTAAGGCAGGACTTGACCATGGGAAGCCCCAGGGGGTGCTCGGTTGAGGAGAGTTCACAACCTGTGGCACGTGTGTTTTAGCAGCCCAAAGGAACCATCTTCTCTAAATCCTTCCTGAGCCACAGCTGGCCACTGAGGCTCTCCAGAGGCAAAGGAGACCTCTGTGCATTACATTTCTCCCAGAAGACTTGCAGTCAGCTTTCCCATACACTTCCCACCCTGCCAAAAATAATGTAAACAAGGTCCTTCTGTTTAGTCTGTAGCAAAAGAAATCCCTATTTTGAACAGCTCTGGCCCTGATAATCAGGACTGTTTGAACACCTTTATTTTTTCTTTCACCTGTGCTGCATTTAATGGCTGGTAGATGGTGTGTTCCCCTGCATTTGTGCACAGCCTCACTTCTACAGGTCAAACTCCTGAGCATGGCTTGAAGGACTGCAATGCTACATTTAGGGGAGTCCGAGCTTGAAAGCAAAATGTGCTGGATACACTAACAGCCCCGCAGAAGTGCAAGTGCCTCTTGGAGACAATGTATGCAGCTCTGTGAAAAGAGAAGGATGTTTTACTGCTTTCTTCACCTACCTTCTTCGTATAGACAACTGGGAGCAGCCAGGGGACAAAAGAGCATCCAGTTGGTAGAAGGCTAAGTTTTAAAACATGGTAATTGCTTTTGCTGCAGAGAATTGTTTTAGTGTGATTTAGGATTAACTTTGTATTTCAAAATGCCTTCATTTTATTCTAATTTTTTCTTCAGTATTCCTTGATTAAAAAGCATCTAAGCATATCATGTGATGGGAAACCTTTTTCACTTGTATAACTAAGAAACATACAATGAGACTGTGGTCAAACTTTCTAAAACATTTTACCTCCAGAGCTAAGACCATGCACTGAAATGGGAGATTATAATAAAAGTCCAAACATAACCTTGATGATAGCTTCTGTTGTTTTGAAAGCTATAATGTAGGATAACTACTTGTACCAGCCCAGCAAATGGAAGATTTCTTTTGTCCCTGACATATACAAAAGATTCCTTTGGGCTAGGAAAACATCTTTGGGTTTCTTAACTGAATCACCAAAAGAAAAGAAAAAAAAAGGAATAAAATTACAAGAGGAAAAGACTTATTGACTCCATCTAGTTCAACAAGCTCCCAAAACAGCAAGAAAATTCTGCCAAACCTCTAATGCCACAAGGTTAATTCATTCCTTGGTTTGATCTGATGTTTTTCATTCCACACTGGGATAGCAAATTTCACTAGCCCCTCCTGGAGCTGCACAAATTGTTGTGCATTGTCTGCTCTTTCTCTGCTGGGAACACCTCTGGTCATAGAAAAATAAGAGCAACAAAGAATACTTGGGGAAGAGAAAGAAAGAGAAAAGAATGTTTGTGTGGGAAAGCCTGAAGACAGAAGAAGCTGAAGGGATACACAAACTGAGCAGGAAAATACAGGGCAAGGAGAAGAGAGGAAGGTGATGAGAGGAATAGAGGTGGCCCTCAGAATGAAAAGGAGATTATGAAGAGGTATTTTATTTTCCCATCCATCTGTTGGAAGCAGAGAAAGCTGTACAACAGCACTCCTCATTTCATTGTGTATTCGGTGGAATTCTCCCATCTGGTTTGACATACCAGCTGAATCTACAATCCACCCTGAAGCCTCTACAAATATGTCAATCAAAATGACCTGCTGGGAAAGCTGTGAGAAGGCACTCTTTTGTGTTATCCTCACATGCATGTTAGACCCACACAGAAACCCTGCTGTATCTTAGTTTCAATCACAGGACGTTGGAAAGCTCCTGCAGATGTTATTTTTGCCATGCAAGTAAAAGAATATTGTGATGTGACTAAACCATGAAAGATGAGGAAAAGCCATGAAATGGAGTCTGGTGTGTGAGCTAGCAGAGAGGGGGATCAGTCACACATGGGAGGCTCTGACACAGGACGAGCTCAGCACTCTTTTACATGACTCATCCTGGAACGACGGAGACAACCAGCTTTGCAAATATTGCTGGAGAGACGATGATGAAATTGCTGCAGTCAACCCAGATGTTCCTATAAAGAAGCCCTTCAAGAAACTCCTGAAGCATCAGTGATGGCCAAAGAAAACTTCCCCATTATACCACAGAGCAATTTAAACAAGTTTCACCATCCAGCTGCAGGAACTATCTCAGTGTTCTGATTTTTCTTTTGTGTGTTTCAGATGTTCTTGGACCCAAAAAGTCAGTTCACTCATTCAATAACAGGTCTAAATCCTTCACCTCACAGGAAGTTTCAGGAATAGCTTCACTGTATTGCAATTTAAGTTTAGATTTCGTTAAATTCTGAGGAAGCTGCCAGACATATGAGGCCTGCTTGGTCTGTCATTGCCAAGCTGGGCTCTATCCAGACGCTCACAGTTATATTTGCTTGTGCTAGAACTGTCTCTTACCAGTGTCACAGTATGTGTAATAGGTAAATGATAATTGTGTTTGCACATCACTATTCAAATGACAAATACCTGGTCTCTCTGCTGGTACTGCAGATACCATGAAACTTCAAGCTATGGAAAAGTGATTTGAGGAATTTGCCCAGTAAAATATCAGATTTTTTTTCTCACCTCATGACCAAATTTTCAAAGGAAAGCCTGAATAAAAATGCTGTTTTCTTAAGATCATTTCATGCTACTAGCTTTTCATCTTCTTATGTTTCCTCCATATTTCTATTCTCATCAGACATAGTGGGAGAGAGTCATTTTTTTTTTTTTTAAGCAAATAATGCTATTAATTGTAATCCCATGCTGTAAATTGTGAGGAAAAAAAAAAGTGAGAAATCCTGAAGTTTCTGTGAAAAGGAGCAAGTCCGTATTTTCACATTTCTGGTACACAGTTGCACAAGTGAAACCAGAATTATTTTGTGAGCTGCTGAGAGGGGAGGGCTGCAGTGGGACACTCACCATGTTACGAAGCAATGATGCAGACAGAGTGGTAGGGTGGGGACTAACAAATATATAACTAATACATATTAAAGAGGCATTATTTGTTACTTCCATAGACAGGTAAACTCAAGAACACAATTTTCTTTACATCCTTCATACTGACTTAGAGAAAAGCATAAATGCCCAGTAGCCTTGCTCCCACCTCCTGATTCTGAACATCAGATGCTGATGCCTTCTCATTAGTATTGTACTCCTGAAATCTGGCCTTCTGCAAAAACAAACTGGCATATAGTTCCATTTAGGGCTCTTCTGTGAAGAAAGGCGCATTACTTCAGAATAATCAAAACCTTAGCAGAGGATGCCTTAGGAAATATTGCTACTATTTCCTTCTGACAGGTAGTCACAACTTGAATAAATGTGTCTGGGTGGAAAACTGATACAGCAATGATCACTCATATATGACTCCTGATAGAATCTTTGGATGCTTCACTGATTAATTCATTTCAGCTTTAACCACTGGCACTGCTGAAGTTAGTTAAGTTTTCAGTTGGCCTGCAATTGGATCTTAATCATCCATCTCAAAGGTATGGGGAGACAATTTGAGCCAACCTGATGACTCACTGTCATGCTAAGCAGGTCACACTTGTCCAGAATGGTTGTGTAAGGGGGGGGGGG